>VZTJ01004776.1:7966-21667 GCA_013397795.1 Orthonyx spaldingii
CAGCAGAGAGCTGCCGTGCTGGGTAAGCCAAGCTGTTGCAGGTGTCCTGGTTCTTGTTTGGAAGGGAATTGCATGAACTTGGCTAAGAGCAACAGAACTAAACTAGCCCTGTGTGGCAAGGCAGGGCCTGGCACTCCCCGGTGCTTTCCAGTTATCCTAGTTCACTGCTGGGTCTCCAGTACTTTGTCTCTATTGAAACATGGAACATCTTGCAGCAGAGATGGAAAAGTGCATATTCTGGGGGGCTTGTTTTTATTTAAAGTTACATTGAAGAATTAGGTGGCCACCTACTGAGGAGAATCTCAAGAGACTTATTTACATCCCCAAATATTTTTGCACTTTTAAATATCAAACCAGACACATCAGTAGCTGGGCTGTTTATATAGTCTTCCATTGACATGGTCTGGTAGTCATGTTCACGTAAGATTCTTGAGTTTTCTGCTTTATGTTGAATAAATCTGTCAAACACAGATGCCAGTTATGCAAAAAAAATTTTAAGCACAGAGTATTTCTGTTTTTTGTGGAGGTAAGGGTAGACTTCAGAATTTAAAATAATTTTTTTGAAGTTGCAGATCATTTTGTGATGTGTCAGATGTTTATGAGTCTGTAGAATAATAATCCTGTAATGTTATGCTGTGCTTTTGCAGATTTACACTTTGGACATAGACAAGCCTGAAGACTGTTGGAAAAAATTTACTTCAAATCGTACTGTAGGAATTATGCTCTTCATAGGGATTGTGCTTGGAAATCTGTGGAAATGAAAAGACTTGAAAAATATAGAAGAGCCTTCCGAAAGCAGATAGTTGAAATCGCTATATTGATATTTTAGGCTAACTAAAGTGTAAGTATTGTAAGAAGGAAAAGATTTTAATATAAGTATAGCTGCTTTATATTGTTTATTTATAAAAGCTGGTGGAAATATTCTTGTTTCTGAAATCATGCAATTGAGATAATTCTACAATGGAAGTTTTATCTATGAATAATTTCAATCTTCATAGAAGCTGCAATAAGTGAAGCTGCTCTGCTGGTCCCGTGTAGTACCAGCAAACTTTTGTCAAGCTCTGGAACCCATGAACCTAAAATTTTATATGAAGCAGGTGTCTCTTAGTGACAGCACATGTAAAAATGCAAAATGATTTCTGAATGTAAATAAAATCTGGCTGTATATGTTTGATGGTCTGGTTTATTACAGAGGTAATTCTCAGTTTGAGTTGGAGCTTACTGCAGGGAAGAACTACAATAACTCTTTCTTCGTGGGATATTTAGGAGCAGTCAGGACTCTGAGTGTGTGAGGTCCACAATAAGAAGACAGTATAGAAGTATTTAAGAAGACCTTCTGCTCTTGCTGTGATTGCTGCAGCAGGCGCTTTCCGTGTGAAAAAACCAGGCTTCTGCAAAGTTGTCTGCACACAGAGTGAACTGAGCTTGTTTGTCAAGAGTGATTTGAGCATAGTCTAAGGACTGAAAACAAAAACAGAGCAGCCCAGAGCTGTTGCCAAGTGTGAGTGACCAGTGGTTGACCCTGAGCTACAAAGTCATCATGCAGACTGTTGACATTTTTTTATTTTTATTTTTTAATTCCGCTTGTTTTGACTTGTGCATGCCGGTTTTATTTGTAGTCTTGCAGGAAAAGCTTGTTTCTAGGGAGATGCCTAGAAACAGTAAAAATAGCAAGTGCAGGTTAACTAAGTGGTCTTTACACAGAAGTTGTTCTTAAATAAGGTTTATATTTTTGGGGTGGAGAAAGTATTAAGTTGAAGAAAAGCAGTTTAAAAATTAAAAACAATAAACTTCTGATCAATTATGTGACAAAGCTGCATTTTGTGGAGGGAGAACTTATGTATCCAGCTTCATGTTGAACTTTGTTTATTAGCCATTTACTAGTAAATGAAAAGTCTTGTGATGTAACTAGTGTGGGTCAGTTTGTCTGTACTAGTAATATTACTTTAGAGAGGTGGTGGCAAAAATTATTCTTTTTTTTTGACATACCAAAGTGTCTTTAAGAGGCTCAGATTTGGGAAGAGCTCACATTTTGTAGTGCCTTTAAACTTTCTGGTGTCCTTTGTCTGACGACTGCTTGTCACAAGTGTTTGTCTTAAAATGAGAGGAAGAAAAAGGTGTAGTAAATAGAGTATAAATTAAAGTTTCAAAGCAGTCCTCATGTCCTGAACTTGAAAATCTTTTCATGTTTTCTGTGGGACTTTTCCAAATTCATCTTAAAATGCATTTTACACAGATAAGACATAGCTGTATTTTAGGCTCATTGCCTGAAAAACAGATTTAGGTTCCAGGCTGTAATACTGGGGATATTAAATTCGTGAGAATTTTATCATTAATACATGGAAAAAATAATTTTTAAAGTTCAAAAGCGGTAAAGGCTACCGAGGGTGTCAATTGCATGAGCATTTTATGATTAATACATGGAAATTAATAATTTTTAAGTGCAGAAGAGATAAAGGCTGAGCTGCTTTCTGGCTAAAATCTTCCTGTTTGGATCTGCTGGCAGACACGTGCATGTCCTCCCTTCATTCCCAAGGTATTCTATCCCAAATCTTCACAGACACTCTGCTGTAATTAGATACAGTTTCTTAAAAATTTTTCAAGTACACCTGTGTCGAAGCAACAGCTTTTTAGTAGTGTGCTTTTGCACAGATAAGCAATGTGCTCTGGAAGTTTCTTCCCCACCAGCAAACCTTGCCTTTCTTCCCCACTTCATTTTCCAAGTATTCCTCCACAGAATGCTGAGATAACAAATGCCTTTTTCAGGCAGCAGGAAGGTCAAATGTGCCTCACAATGGCAAACTGAAACACTGCCAGTTGCTCAGCGAAACAGGAAGCTTTGTCACCAGCACCAGCCCTTGCCTGTGTTTTGTACTTTGTAGAAGGGCGTATCAAAGCAACACCAGCTCTTTGTCCAAGTTTAGACCTATAGAAGTGAGGGTGCTACTCCTGCAGGGATAAAGGGAGAGGTTGCCAAGGCACTGGAAGCCCTGCAGGGTGGGGCTGGCTTTTGCCTTAAAAGCCCACTGAGAACAGTGGCACATTGTGGGAATGAGAATGTACCTGCAACCGCACTGGTGGGACTTATTTCACCTACGGTAAATTCCACCCCTGCGTGGGAGCACACCCCCGCATCTGTTTGGTTTGTTCCACCACCCCCTGTTAGGGTATGGCCAATCCTCCCCTGTGTTTCGGGTGGTTCATTCTACATACGGGTCCTTTCGTCCCCCCGCCTTCCTCCCCCCCGTCGGGAGGGTTTGGCGGGCAAATTGAGCCGAAGGTATAAAGACCCCAGGCTTTCTTTGTTCAGCGTTCTTCTGGGCTGTTCCCCTTCGCGAGAGTTGCAACTCCAAGTTCGCTCCTACCTAATAATAATCTCTCGTGGAATAAAGCAGCCCAAAGTTCCATCTCTTTCGTTCTCGCCGGCTGTGCTGCTAAGGTAGCGATTAAGGCGATACGAGCTACCGGAGAGGGGAAAACGGGACCGTGGGCTGAGGTAACCACGAATGGAGGACAAAGAACCAGAAGCCAGTAATAGCACATGGGAGCTCTCACACTCCTTTTGCAGGGAAAAGACTCGCCAGAGGAGGGTCAGCCAGGGCAAACTGTGCCTGGATGTTGCTATTTGTATTTCTTGGTAAACATGGTGTCGTTAATGCAACGGGTCAGGGTTTTTCCTCCCTCTATTCCCAAGTACATGCTGCAGGAGCTGTACTGTGCAAACAGCTGGAGTGCCTGTGCCAGCCAGCCTGTCTGGCTGCACCAGGACGGTAGGTCGGGCATCTCACCAGCCACTGGTGATATGACCTGGGAAGAAAAAACACTCCTTTTTTATTTCCGTTTTGGCAAAAGCTAGGAGAGGGCCATTAATTGATTTCTAAACACTTCACCGTGCAAATACCAGGAGAGGTTCTGTTTGAGCTTTAAAAGAAAGCTGCCAAGAGAAAATGTGCATGTTAGCCAACCATGGATAATGTGAAGTTTAGGTACCATTTGGGTGTACTGAATGGGTGATTTTGATTTTCCTGCAATGCCTCCGTGTATTTTGTGATGGAGGCAAAAGGCCAAAGCAAATTTTAACACAGCATGCTAGATGCAATACCAGAATTACAAAGAAAATACCAAAAAACTTCTTTGGTTTTACAGTATTTTTCTTTTCCTGCGTGGTGGTGTTTAAAAAAAACACCAAAAAACACCACTTCCAGAGAGCTGTACGCAAGTGATTTTGTCTGAACAAGGCAGAAAGAGGTCTAATACACTTAAACCGAAACAAAACCAACAACAAAAGAACAATGTTTATGCCAAGTTCAATGCTTCTGACAATACAGCTGTAATTTCTGGGGTGGAAATTCCCATCCTAACTCAAAACCAAATCCAAAGCCATCCCTGAATACTTGTGTCTGCAAAACACAGTTCCTCCAAATTGCAGAACTTCTTGTCTGTGACAGGTACAGTAACAAGGAAATATACCTAATACAAAATAAAATAAATAAATAAACTATACCTAATATAAGTTGTATCAACTGCATAAAGAACAGAACCAAGCCTGTAACAGGTTGTGAGGGCAGTGGGGGAATGCAGAGGCATGCCCATTCCACAGGACCTCATTTTTTTTCCTGCACTGACGTCAAAGCATTAAGACAGTTCAGCTCTGAATGAAAAGTATCTTGCTTTCTACAACTCCCTGAAAGGAGCTTGTGGCCACATGGGAGTTGGTCTTGTCTCTCAGGTAACAAGTGACAGGAGGAGAGGAAACAGCCTCAAGTTACACCAGGGGAGGTTTAGATTGGATATAAATTCCTTCACTGAAATGGTGGTCACACATTGTAATAGGCTGCCCAGGGAAGTGGTGTAATCACCACCCCTGTAAGTGTTCAAAAGGTGTGAGGTTGTGGCACTTGGAGACATGGTTTAGTGGTGAACATGGCAGTGCTGGATTAAGAGTTGGACTCATTGATCTTAGAGGTCTTTTCCAACACAAATGTTTCTATGATTCGATATTGAAGGGAAATAATTTTATCTCCAAGTTAACTTCGCAAGCAGCAGCACATGCATAGCACCAGGGGACTGCTTTTGGGAGAAACTCCAATAGTATTAGGTGACTGCTTAGTAGGAAAACCTATGTGCGTTTTGCATTGCCTCTCATGCTGCAGCACAGCCAAATATTTGTCAAACATATTTTCAGCTTCATCAGAGCTTGTTTTCCCCCAAATGCTGTTATGCTATTAGCCACTTTTTCAGGGAATATATAAAAATGGAAATAAAAGTACTTGAAAAGAAAATGGAGGAAAGCACAGACTTCATGTATACCATAACATACATTACTGTTGTGCTGAAGCATTTAATGGAAGGCACCTTGAATTTATTTGCTTAGAGTTGGCATGATCCTTTATTTCCCCACACTTCCGCATGCATGACACTGCACAGTGAGTGCAGCAAGGCAACAAAAGAAGGTTTTGGCAGACCACAGTAAAGTGTCATTCTGACTCTATCTGTTAGATGAGGAATGGGAGTTTCCTGCCTCCCTCCTCCTTGGGAGGAAAACCCAGGGCAGAAAGCCAAGGCTATGTAAGCACAGGTTGTCCCTGGAGCTAGGGGGCCTGAGGTTGCTCTTTGCTCGGTGAAGGGCAGGCTGAAGGTCTGGTGTGCAGAGTATGCCTCCTCTCCCAGGTGACAGGTGATAAACACTTGGTTGCTCAACCCCAAGCAGGACTCTGGCACCTGCAGTTTCCTCCCTTGTGTCTTTATCTGATGAATGTGCTCTCCACAGCGGACCATTGTCAGCACTACCTGGGGACCAGTAGCTGTTTTTTCTCATGTGCTGAGTTGGATGGGGGGAAGTGTCCTCTCACTCCTTCCCGTGCCTCTCAGCCCAGCCGTTAGCTGCTTTGCTGCCAGGGGACCTCCAAGATCTTGGGATATGCATACAGGGAAGCCATCCACATGGAGCAGGTACAAAGGCAGCAAGTGTTGTATCTGCTGTCCTCAGGTTTTGCTTGAGAAATCAGTGGCAAGAGGGGAAGCAGGAGGCAAAATATTGCCTTCAAGAATTCAAGCTGCTCAGTCCTGATTTATTTATGCCATGTTAAGTCAGAAAAATGGAGGTTAAACACCTGGGGAACTTCCATCAGAGGTTACAACCTACCCTTTCATTGGGGTGAACATGTTGGGTCACAAGACTGCCATGGAAAAGCAAAGCTCTCCTCTGAAGAGGACTTGTGGTCATGTACATGCAACAGGTGTGGAGCCATGCAGCTTCCCCATATTGCACTTCATCTCTCCTGGTTTGATTCTCTCAATACCTTCTCCCATCTGTCTTAAAAAACATCATTATTTTTAAGTAGTAAAGGCCCTTTTTAATCTGCAGTACAATTTACTCTGCTAAATAACAATACATTGTAAAAATACTTTTCACCTGTCAAATACTGTTGCAAAGTATGTTGGATATCCTTCTGCCAATACCTTGGTTAATGCTGGATTAACCTCATGATGCACCATGTGTGGCTGTTTGCTCAGCTCCTGCTCAGGTGCTCTTCATGTATGCTGAGAGCAGCTCCATTGGGTTACAGCAAGGACACCACGTGTGCCAGACACAAGCTAGAAGGGAAGGTCCATCATTCCTTCCTTCTGGCAGAAGCTGTCAGCTTGGGATAAATCTGCCTTAGAAATGGCACAGAGCACATGTCCCAGCTGGAAATTAGCCATGGGTCAGCTTACTCCAGAAAGCCTCTAGAGCTGACCCAAGAGCAGCTGAACTGCTGAGGTTCTCCTGCTTCCCACTACTTTCTGGGAATGGGGTTGGGGACAGGAAGATCTGCACTTGCACCTTCTGGTAGTTCTGTTTGTGTGCAGGTGCAAGTCAGTGAATTTTTGAGTTAGGGAGTTAATGAAGCAACAGATTACAAAATTAATGACTTGGACTGGTCTGTTTGTTACAAGAGGGTTGATTTTGATTTTTGGTTTAATTATTTTTTACCTTGTGAGCTCCTGAGATAAAGCTTGATACCCAGAGGGCATTATCCTGTAAGTCTGAGTGAGCTGGAGAAAGAATGGTGGTGTTGAACCACCTTTTTAAGCTTTCAGGAAGCGGAAGCTCAGTCAGAAGATGTGTGATGTCTTTCTCACACAAGATATGTGAAACATCTTGTGACAAACCATTGCCTGAGCTAGCATGCAATAGCAGAGGGATTTGAAACCACTTCTGCTACTTCTGTTTAGGTCTGACCTGCTGTGGCTAAGAGCTGCTGTGAAGCTGGTGATACCCTCGGCCCTGGCTGCGAGCTCTACACTGTGTGCTGGACCTCATGTTAGGGTGCCTGTGGCACAGGGGGTTCAGGCACCTTGCCCAGATGGCACTGCATGCTCCCAGCCACAGCATCATTTTCTGTCTGATCAGCCACCTGAGCAGACCCTCTCCACTGTGTGCAGTGTCCCTGGCGTGGGAGGGATGAGGGATGTGCAGACATGGGAGCAGCTCTCCCCTTGTACCAACTGCAATGGCTTCCGTTTCGGTGAGACGTGCACCTGACTCTCAGCTGTATTTCTAAGGGCTGTGAAAATTTGCCCTTCCACTTGCTCAGCTCCATTCTCCTATGGCTTGTACAGTTGCAGGAATTTCCCTTTTGCCTGAGCCATTTCAAGCTGTGGGAAGCAAGCAAGGTTTGGGGGTAATATGTTCTTCCATTGAAGCTGTTGAGACATCTAGAAAACAAAGTGAAGTGTCTGATTCAGAAGCCCATCTCTATGTCTGAAATGAAACCCTGAGGCTGTTAGTCTGTCTCTGGAAAGGGCTGATGAGACCAGAGCTTTGGAGAGAGGCCCCCCAGGCACCTCCTGTACCAGGCAGCCCCTTGACCTGCACACCAATGGGATTCACAGACCCTCTGTGAATGAACATGTCTCTCACCACTCGAGACACCAGCATCTGTGTAAGTAGGAGAATGAGGCAGTGTACTGGAGAAGGTGGCTTTGCTCATTTGTGGTAGTGTTTGAAGTTGCAGGTTGGACTTGTTTCAAGTGATACAGAGAACATGGACATTTACACGTGAGTGGCCCAAACTGGAAAAAATGAGTTTCTGGTTGTAACTGCTCCATAAAATACAATGGTAGACTGCATAATTCATACTTTGTTCTTTACAGAGAAAGCAAACAGGTGTTAAGGGAGATTTTAAAATCTGTGCTTCTGAATCTTCATCAGTATTGCATTTACTGTAGTACATGTTAAATTGGTGAAAATTAATTTCAGCTGAATTTTTCCATTGTCGTCTTGGAAATAACCATGGAATGGCTTGGTTTGGAAGGGACTTTAAAGATCACCTATTTTCAAACCCCATGCTATGGGCGGGGCTGCTTTGCACTAGACCAGGTTGCTCAAAACCCCATCCAACCTGGCCTTGAACACTTCCAGGGATGGGACATACACAGCATCTCTGGGCAACCTGTTCCAGTGCCTCATGATCCTAACAATGAAGAATTTCTTTGTAATATCTAATCTAAACCTATCCTCCTCCAGTTCAAATCAATTTCCCCTTGCCCTGTCACTACATGGCCTTGTGACAAGTCCCTCTCCATCTCACTTGTTGCTGCCTTTTAAGTACTGGAAGATGCTCTAAAGTCTCTCTGGAGCCTTTTCTTTTCTTTTCTTTTCTTTTACCACCTAAAAAAACCAACTGCATTTCAGCTTCCCATTTCCCTCCTCCCCAGCAGACTCCTAGGCCATGAGCCTCATCCAGCCAGCTGGTGGGATATCAGGTATCTCCTCTTCTAGAGAGAATCTGCTGATAACTTTTTGCAAACCTCATTTTCCACAGCCTATTGCAATGTTCTTACAAGAAACTGTGTATGATCCAGACAGGGAGCAGACAGGCAGCCCCATGGTAAAGCATGGACAGCCGCAGCTGAACTTTGGAGCTGTTGGAAGCCAAGGGAAGCATTTCGAGGAATGGCTCCATGTTTTCTCAGCAGCACTACTGGTAAAAGGCTTCATTTAAAGCACCATAAATCCCAGCCTGTTGACAAAGCTGCTACATTGCAGTTTTCTCCTTTCCCCATTCTTGATGAGGGCGAGAGAGAAAGGAATCTCACCATCAGCACTTCCATGGGATGCACTGAAATTGACTTGCTCCTGAGCAAGCAGCCACCAGACCCTCTCCGGGATCTCTGCATGCTATGTGCACCCTACTGGGAAATAAGTGCTGTCCTGGTGCCACAGATTCTCTACAAAATGTGGAAGTGCATTCAAAACTGTTATGACTTGCACAGGGCATGAGTGGTTACATATTTGGGACATGTTAGTGCAGAAACTGTAAATATTAGTATCTCATAAAGGGAAATTTATGAGTGTATGGTAAGTGCTCAGATAATTTTACAGTGGTTGGGCTACATGGCTCGTGACAAGCATTTAGAGAATCAGCCTAATTTGTATAAAAAGCTTCCATGTGGGGTGTATTTTCTAAGAAATGAAAACCTAAATGTCTGTCCCAATAAAAATACACCATTCAGAGCTGCTCTCCCCCGAACAGCAACAATATGGGGGCTGTTAAGGGCATAAGACAATAAACATGCAACGATTTTTTTTTTAAGAAGAAAAATTAATCGTGGGAAAAGGACAAATAAATCACTGCGTTCTGCATGTGTTAAGTCTGTGGTTGGAAGGACAGGATACAGCTCCTGACTTCCCCCTTCAAGTTACCTCCCACCCATTATACTTCTTTCCTGCTGGCTGCCAATAAGAACATCCGAGGGAGTAAGTTTAGTTTCATCTTCACCAGAGCCTGTTTGTGCAGAGTCCTGGCCGGAGAGGAAGCCTGCACTGACCAAGGCTGCTCACCAGGTTAGTTCTCTAAAAGCATGGAAATATTAGTAACTTGTTAACGTGGGAAGAGTGGGATAATAGTGTCAAAGTAGGGATTTTTTTTCCTTTTTCCTGCTTAGCACATAATATAAAGCAAACTATCTGGCAAATTTTAGTCAGAGAAGTGGAGGGGCTTTTAAAAAGCTATGCACAAAAGATGGATTATGGGGAGTTTACCTTTGCTTGCTGCTTTCTGCTGCTAACATGATTGTATAAATATGTTGAAGGAATCTGACTGGTCCTTTACTCTCTATTTAAACTGGGCTGACCTGCCAGAAGCTTGTATATTGTTGGCTTTTGTAGCCTGGTCTCCTTGTGTGCTTGCTGTCCATTCAGTGGGGTGTGCTGTTGGTGACAAGAGCAGCTATGCTTCAATCTCTTCATTATTGTTTGCAGATAGAGAGGAGAAAATAGGTGAATAATACTCAGAACACTGTGCATTTGTAAAAGTGTGGAGGGATTCACCACATGTCAGTGGCACTGCTGTGGGCAGGCATAGAGAAGCTGTGGGTAGGCAGAGGCATTGCACTTCCCTCTGTACACACGCCTGATACCACCTCCACCTGCATTCCCACTGGGCTTGCAGGCTGGCATGTGCTGCTAGCTGAAGCCAGGAATGGGATTTCTGGAGAAGCATTCATTACTCCAAAGCATGGAGAAAGAAGGTACTCCCCCTCCCCCAACATCACTCCTTCACTTCAGTTTCTATTCTGGCTTCTGAGCTCAGAAGCAACAGGAGGAGGAGGAGCCTGACCACCCAGCAGGGTGGGTCTGCCTTTGTCGAACTGCGGTTTCTAAGAAATAAACCATCTTACAGAAAAAAAGTCTCAACAAATGTGAGCAGGCAATTTATCTTATCTCAGAGAACCTCACCCAAGCCCAAACTTCCTTTGAATTGTTACCTAAGAATATTTTGTGCCTTTTTTCTTGGCTAGAGAAATAGAAGCAGAGAGGAATTGTTCTTGTTGCTATTCTTCTTGTTATTATTATTCTTAGTAGTAGTAGTAGTATCATCATCATTATTTTGGACCTGAGGCTTGCTGGTTTTCAAGGTTTACTTGCTTGCTTAACCACCGGAAGGCAAGGAGAGGGTGTCAGACTTCGGACATTGATTTTCTGCCTTTCTGGCTCTCTACATCAAGAAAACAGAGATGTGAGTTTTCTATAGTATCTCTCTTGTGTGGAGCCTGGTTTTGCCATGAGGAAATGAGTCCACAGGTGCTTTCCACATGTTCTGTACCCATGCCAAAACCACCTTGTGTAAAATATGCCAAGTGCAATGCCCAAGTCGCTCCCTTTAGCCTGGGTTCACTGCCCAGCCCAGCTCAGCACAAGGGAAATGATCCATGTCTAAGCACTAGCAAAGCTGTTATGGGGTGGAATAGGGAACACCAGTGGCCTGATGCTATTCTGAAGGCTGGATAAAATGGCAGAAAATGCGAAAAACTTGAAAAGATAAAAATGCAGGTAAAATATGGGTATGCTTTATCACCTCCAGCGGCAGCAAGGGAGCTAGGTAAAAGGCAGCCTGTTGAAGGGTGATAGCCACCAATTTGGTTGGAGTTTCAGACCACAGTTTTGTCACTGACTGTCCTGTTTCCTGTCTCTTTCAGAAGAGGACCTGGGAATGGCTGCCCAAACCGTTGTGACGATCCAGCCACAGTACAGTGGGGCCATGTCCTCTGTCTCGAGATGCACGTGGCAGACAGGCCTGATGGACTGCTGCTCTGACTGTGGCGTCTGTGAGTGCCTGGGACATACTTTCCTTGCCCCTACTGCTTGGCCCCATGGTGCCTGGCTCTCCCAGCTGCTCCGCTGATGCTTGTGGTTCTGGGTGGGTGGGCAGAGCCTCAGCCAGTGCTGTTTCTCCCTCTGCCAGGCTGCTGCGGGATGTTCTGCTTCCCCTGCCTGGCGTGTCAACTGGCCGGGGACATGAATGAGTGCTGCCTGTGCGGGACCAGCGTGGCCATGAGGACCCTGTACCGCACTAGATACAACATCCCGGTCAGTGCTGAGCCTGCCTCTCACCCTGCTCCAAGCCTGAAAGACGAGGTGCCCCCCAGGCCTCTCTCTGTGCACTTAAGGGATGGGCTCAGGGCAGCAGTGATTTCTGCTCTGCCTTTTTTTCCCACTCAGCTGCTGCTTCCCCCTTTGAGCTTTGAAAGATGGAAAACACTTGAGATAACTGTGGGCTTGGAACAGGTGAATAGGTGAAGTTGGTTACACAGATAAAAATCTATAATCAAGTTTGACAGAAAGGTGGGCAGTACACATGTGATGATGCTTCTTCCTGCAAGGGAGGTAGTTGCTGCCATCCCATGTGCAAATTGTGGGGGCCCAACTCCACTTTGCCCAAATTGTCTGTTCATGTGTGCATTTTTCTTCCCAGTCTGAACCTCAGAAGCCAAAAGATAAGTAGCTATCTGCAGTCTGCACAAAGGGCTCCCTCCTTCCTTTCCATGGTGGTTTGGGATTTGCCAGCCCAGGGCTTCAGTATTTGCTACTCAGGATGCTGCAGCCAGCCAAGAAAAGAGAGTACTTGACCTGCAGTGTGACTGACATTTTCTTGTCTGGAACGTGGCTTCTGGGAAGCCTCTGTCTCTAACCAGTTTCTCCCTAACAGGGGTCCATTTGCTCTGACTTCTGTATCACCCTGTGGTGCCCCGTGTGCTCTGTTTGTCAAATGAAGAGAGACATCAACCGCAGGCGAGACCTTGGCATATTCTAGTAAGCTGGGGGTTCTGGTGCTGGTCCATAAATCTGCTGTCACACACAGCCAAGCGGTTTCCCAGAGCCTCTCTTGCCAACATCTTGACACGAGACAAAGTTTGCTGCAGTGTGGAAATGGCCATGGACAGATGACAAGAGTGACCTGTCCTGAAGAAAACAATGCTGGGGACCTTGTGCAGGGTGGAGGGGAAAGGACTGGGGGGACACACAGAATGTGGTGAGGCACAACCCCATTCTCTGACGCTTCTCTCCCATCCTGTTGCAGATGCTGCCATCCTCACTGCATCTTTGGAGGTGCTGCAGGCAGGAGTCACCATTGGCCTGACTGTTGGGAAATGCACCATGTGGAGCTTACCTTGACTGCATTTTATTTCCCCTAATTAACTGCAGCAATAAAGTTTTGTATTCCTACCTCTGTGTATATCACTCTTGCACCACCTGAGAGGACACATCCTTCTCCCGCTCCACCCATCTCAGCAGCCCCTGGTGCAGCTGAGATTTCCCTGTGCCTAATGCAGAGAGATTTTCACTAGTATTTTGTTATTGGATCAGCTTTTAGAAAGGATATCTAATACATTGAAGGAATCGGTTTTGCTCATCCAAGTTACAAAATTTAGGAACATGGCTCCTGCTCCTGGGCAGAGCTGAGTCCTCTTGCAGGGAAATGACTGCTGCAGGCCACCCAGCATTGCCCCTGTTGTGGTGGCCCAGGTGCCTGTCCAGTGCTGTTGGTCAGTGCCACCTTTCTGAATATAAAGGCATGGGGATTTGGGGTGGCCTGGCACCAGCTCACCTCGATGTTGCAGAGACATGGACCCTTAGAATTAATTCCTTACCCACCTGCAATAAAAAACCTGGCTGGGTCGTGGGTTATCTGTGTCCTCTCCCTGGACAAACAGTGGCCTGCATGGCCTTACGGAGCCCATCTATCTGCACTGGGCTGTGAGTCATGCATTCTCATCCAGAAGGTGGAGGTTGCATCCACCCTATCTCCATCACTCTCAAGAGAAATGCTAAGGGATTTTTGATCCCTACAAATATCTCCCAGCTTCATTCTTTAAGGAGAATATGAATTTTTTTTTTTTTCCCCCCCCCCCCCCCCCCCCCCCACCACCAAA
>VZTJ01004776.1:21733-86799 GCA_013397795.1 Orthonyx spaldingii
CCCCTCCACCTTCACCACAAAACTTCTGAAGGGCAGGTAGTGGCTCATGCTGCAGGGTGGGTGAGTGTGATGACACCCCCAACTGCTTAAACCCAGAGAGCCCAGACAGTCCTGTGGATGACCCCTGGTGCGGGAGCTCAGGACTTTTGAACAACGAATCAATATGATTTCGCGGAAGCCATTTATTGTTTACAAAACACTCTTATTTATACCTTTACAACTGCTGTACACATGACCACGCATTACATGATTGGTCCCTCTATCTTGTCCATGCGCTCTGCATGCACTTTTCAGAAAATATAATTGGTTCTAGTTTAGTGCAGCACAGCCTTTCTTTATCTATTTCTTGCTGTCTTGGTATTCTGTTTTTCAGCTTTTCCCCTCCCAATTTAGCGCAGCTTACATTTCAGTGGCCTTGATGAATTCCTGAGGGCTCTGATAAGCATAACTAAAGGTGGTTTTAGCTGGGGCATACTATCAGTGTTCAAATGCTTTACAACACCCTGGTAATACAGAAAAATGCATTTTTAGACTAGGAGAGGCTGCCCCCATGTCACCCAGTGCAGTTACAGGCAGTTCTTGTGGACGCTCAGGTTTGACAAAGGAAAGGTGCTGCACCTCCAGCAGCACATGGTTTAGGGCAGCACAGGAGCCTGGAAACAAACTGCACTTCTCTGAAAACCTCTCCCACTGGGCCTGGAGAATGCCTGGGTGGGGAAAGGTGAAGGCAGGCAGCAGGAATGTAGCAGGGAAGCTGCAATTGTGCAAAGCTGCACCTAAGCTGGCATTTGCTCTGTTAGTCAGAGGGAGTAGAGGTCACTTGCCAGAGTGCATATAAAGCATAAGAACCAGGAAAAGGACATGTGCCTGCTGGGACAAGGACGACTTGGAAAGTATGTATGGCACATCTTTGCTTCAGTTGTGGTATGGAAACTGCTTGTGGCTACAGTGGTGATGCTGGGGAAGGGGAAGGGCTGGGAACAAAAGATGAGGTTTTCTACCTGGGAAACTGCTTCAGAGTTAACCACAGCACGGTGGGTGCTGCTGACATGGTGGGGAACAGAGGTAGAGGACAGCAGCTTTTGCACTGTATTGCTCATTTGTGCACATATACATGTGCATATAGATGCTGCTTTGTGAGCTTGGTTGTCAATGAAATGTGTCTGCATGCACCTTGGGATCCTTTCGTCCCCATCAGTCGTTCTGGTGATGCCATGGGGCTGTGAATTGTTGAATTGTGATACGTTTGGTGTGCTGGGCCTGGGCCATCTCTTGGGAGGTGAGTGTGTGGCAGAGGCTTCTCCAGGCTGCTGCCTGCTCTGCACTGCAGCCTCCACCCATGTAGGGATGTGGTGTGCTCGTACCTGGGGAGGGGAAGAGGAAACCTGACTGGAGGGATCCTGCCCCTAAAACTTCTCTTGCAGCTGCTGCTCCTGTGCACACTTCTCCCTGTGGTCCTGCCTGCTGCTGGACATCCCTGTCCCTGTATGGGAGCCCCACGCTGGGTTTTCTACTGCACAGCCTGTCCATGGTCTGTGTCCTCCCCTGCTCCTCCTGGTTCTTGCTTCTTATATCATTGTGTGCCAAGGTTTCCTCAAGGGGCTGCTGTTTTGACATGCCAGGACATGTTACATTGGCTGCAGAGGTGGTAGGAATTACCTGGGATCTCGTGGATGAACAAACAGGGTCAGCTGGCCAGGGCAGGGCCAGGAGGCATCAGGAGAGGGATGGTGGGTACAACGTTTCCTGCTGGACTCACAGGTGTCTCAGACAGGGACAGCCCAGCAATGCTTCCACTGCCTGCAGAAAGCTGCAAACCACGCGGAGATTTTTACCACGTCTTCCCTCTTCCAGGCTAATTCAATAATTTTTTTCCTCTTTCTGTGACTGCCAGGAACAAGGGTTGGTCCTACAGCAACAGGCTGTGTCTGACAGCAGAGATGTGTCTGGGACAGTCTGTAAATACTGGGGAGTCACAGGAGCTATAGGCAGGCCCACGCCTTTGCCACCTGCTGGCATTAGTCAGAACAAACTCAGTGTCACAGCTGGTGCCTCCCCGATGTGGGTAATGAGCTCAATGGCATCCTCTGAGTGCTGGGTATAGTAATTGTTCCACCACATTTCTTGTGTTGTTTAACACAACTTCGTGTAAATGTGCAATTCTGATGTGAAAACAATCCTCTCAGAGTGCTTAACAAAGTGGTGCTGAGCTTGGGCACAGGGCAGGGAGTGTGTCTGCATGGGACTTCTCCTGTAGGATCATCCTCTCTTTTTTTGTTTGTTTGTTTGTTTGCTTGCTTGTTTTAAAGCTCCAGAACAAAAGTGAGAGTGGCAGAGGCTCGTGCTGTGCCTTGTAGGGGTGACAGGGTGGGAAGGGGCTGCTGATGGAAGTGCAGGTGCAGGTGTTGTTACATTGTTCAGGTGATTTTGGGGATGGTGCTGTGGAGCAGGAGCCTTCCTGCTCTCAGAGGATGCAGCCCCTTGCTGAGGAAGGATGGGATGGAGAGGAACTCCACAGGTCATAGTGACCCCAGGGAACTGAGGAAGAGGAGGATGAGGTGTTGGCACAGACAGTCAGGGGGAGGAGGGATAGAAACTGGTGGCAGGGCTTAGGGCGATGGAAAGAGACAAGGAAAACCCACTGCCTTGAAGCACACTAAGAAGGCAAGTGAAGAAGGAAGGGAGAGGAGGAAGCAAATAGGCTGAGATCCTCTCAGAACAAAGCAAAAGTTAAGGTGACTCCTGAGAGCTCGGGGAAGCTAGAACCGAGCAGTAGTAGCTTTGGAAGAGTGTGATCATAAACAAAAGAATTAAAACCAAAAAACCAGCCCAAAACGCAGACGATTTTACATAGACAATGATGAAAGATGACCTGGAGATGAGAAGACATGTTTGAGGTGTTGAAGCACTGTAGTTCTGAAGCAGAAGGACCTCTGTTTTCACAGAGGTGTTTTACTTGCATAGGCAAGAGATGATGTGCTGCTGCCTTTGGTGAGAGACTGGTTTTGAGAAGGGCTTTGCTTCAGAGGGTAGTGGCAGCTCCTGGCAGAGCTGTGCTCCCCCATTCCGTGATGAGGGTGGCAGTACCCTGGCAATGGGGACTCCATGGGGAGTTCTCTCTGAAAGCAGCAGCCTGAGCAAGATGCCCACTTCAGAAACACCTGCAGCATCTTCTTCTGATGGATTTTCTTTCCAGACCACAAACTGCCTGGAGGGACCTGACCCCGTGCTGACAATGGCCTCTCAAACTGTGATTACGGTCCAACCCCAGTTTTCAGTTGCCCAACAGCCAGGGGAGTGGCAGACAGGGCTGATGGACTGCTGCTCCGACTGTGGCGTGTGTGAGTACATACATACTCCTCGTTCCTGCTGTTGCTCATGATGTGTTCCTGGTGTTTTACCCTGCTCCTTCTGCAGCATTAACCCTGCTGCAAACCCCACTCCCGTGGGTACTGGAGGCAGAGCAGCTCTTGCCTGATATCAAGAGCCACAGCTCCTGGCTGGCTTTTCCCCCTTTCCTCCACCTTTGCACCCCTCAGCCAAGCCCACATCTCACTGTCCCACAGGTCTTTGTGGGATGTTCTGCTTCCTCTGCCTGGACTGCCAAGTGTCTGGGGACATGGACGAGTGCTGCCTCTGTGGCTCCAGCGTGGCCATGAGGACCCTGTACCGCACCAAATACAACATCCCGGTCAGTGACTAGCTTGGGGCCTGTCCCAACAGCGGCAACAGCCATGGGATGGGTGCTCAGGGAAGGAGAAAGGGGTGCGCAAGGGGAAGGGCCAGGGCAGGGAGTTGTATGGGCATCCCGGCAGGCCAGTAGTCAGGAGCACATCTTCCTCACTACTGTGAGCTGGAAGTAATCCCACCACACATCACTTCATCCCAGTCCTTGCTGGATATGAGCAGCAGGGTGCTGCAGGGCCCGGGTGAGTTGCCCAGCGGTGTTGACGATATAAAATAGAAAGGCTGAAAGTCTTAAAGGCTGATGTGAGAAGGTGTTATTCATGCAATGTCCCTTGCTCCATAGGGCTCCATCCTGGGAGTTGCTCCCCGTGTGCACTCTGCCAGCTGAAGAGAGACATCAACCGGAGGCAGGAGCTGGGCATATTCTGGTAAGCTGGGTGTGCTGGTGCTGCTTTATCTCACTGCTGCACAGCACCCAGTAGTTTCCCGGGATCTCCCTTTCCACTGACACCTGACTCCAGGTCATAGGGTTGCTGCAGTGCTGGGGCAGTGATGGTTGGAGAAAGGGTAACCCTCCTCTCCTGTCCTGTTGCACATGCTGCCATCTACAGTGCACCCTGTGGAACCACTGCAGGCATGAGCTGCTGCTGCCCTGGATGTTGGGAAATGTCTTCACTGTCCTCAATTCCCTCTTCCCTGGGTAACACCAGTAATAAAAGCACTGTCTGTCTTCCTGTCCGTGTGTTGTTATTTATGTCTCTGTGTCCTTCTGCAGCATCAGAATCAGTGCTGTACTTTTCTAGGTCAGAGCCATGATGGTTGTCAGGTAAAGAAGGCTTTCTCTTGCGCAGCCGCACTGGAATGAGGCCAGACCACCAAATTCAGTGAAGAGAAGATAAAACAAAAGCCAAATCTGCTATGGGAACAACATCTCTGTGGACACCACCAATGTGCAGAGCTGGTGACGGCATTGCCCACTGCTCAGAGAGGTCCAAGAGCAGTGAACCCATCTCTATAGCTGCCTGTCACCAGAACCAAGACACAAGTGGTGATGGTGATGCTGTGGGATTCCCAGGCCCATTCTGCTTTCCCCACACAAATATTGTCAAGAGACTGTCACATGGGAGCTGTTTCTCTGTGAGACAGACCCCTGCAGCTGTAGGTGTTAGATGTAATGTGCTGTGGTGGAAGAGCTGGGACTTGGGGATGCAAGGGTTTATCCATCATTGCCTGCCATGGTGACAAACAGGGGAGATGTAAGTCTGGGACTGGGGTTGCTCTGGCTCAGACTGGTTTAAGGTTTATTGCTTTGAACAGAAAAAGGCCGTTTTTGCCCGGAGTGGACTGCAAGGGGCCCGGAGGCTCTGTCATGTCTGCGCTTCTGTGCTGACATCTTCAAGACGGAAGCGGGATTTATTAAAAAACACTTTTTCTGCTCTCCTGTTTTCACCATCACAATTCCCGTTGCAGTTGCCCCCACTGTGAAGGGGTGAGGCTGTGCCGCTGCTGACTACGTGTACGTGTGTGCTCACACACATGAAACCTGTGCACAGAGAAGCAGGAGAAAGCGGCTATACCAGGGTGTCAGCTGGAGATGGGAGATGACAGTGTGCCTGCTGTGGGGACAGATGTCACGGGTGGCCACAGGCATGTTGGGTCACCTCTGCTCCCTCCTGGCTGCTGCTCATAAATCCCTGCCACGTGCATCCTGCCAAGCACAGAGCAGGGTTGGGGGCTAGGTCTGAGCCTTAGCCTACAACACAGGCAGCTGCCTAGTTTGAGGTGGTCAGTTCAGCAACAGCCCTGCTGCTGCAGGAGCTCATGGATGAGCTGAGAGCACCCAGGATCAAGGGCTTCAAAGCCACACAGCCAGGACTGCTGAGGTCCCCTCTTTCCAGTGACAGGTGAGCCCTGTGTCCCCAGCACAGGGCTCCTGCAGGCCCCTTGCCCCCATCCCTCCTTCCACGGTGATGGTTGTTTTGGGTTTCCCTGACTGTCATTCCTGCTTGGGACTCTTCTACCCCTTGGCCCCCTTCTGACCCTAGGCCCATCCTTCATCCTCGAGTCTTCTCTCTGGGCCTCTTTCTACTCCCATGCATGGAGGGTTTGGTCCATTGGGACCAGGGACCAAGGCCACGAACTCCATAGGGACCTGTGTCCTCCACAGTGAGCCAGAAGCAGCCAGGAGGATGCTTAGAAGACACAAGGACACAGAGATTTTGTTTCTGTGAATTTCTTTTTTAAAAGTTACTACAAATGACCACTATTAAAGCAAGTACATACTTACTATCACTTACCTGTAGGCACACCTATATGCACTATTTGAGGTGCTACCAGCACGACCCTTGCCAAACTGCTGCCAGTAACAGGCAGGAAGGAAAAGGCTATTGTCATAGGCAATCCACATAATGGAGTTGTACAAACCCAAAGCAGTCACCCCCAGGGCTCGCAGGGCAAGGAGAAGGCTTATCACTCTGGTCTGGGGTTCTGGGACAGAGCAGCCCCCCTACAGCCACCCTCCAGCCCAAGGCTGTGGCTCCCCAAGGGCTCACAAGCCAGCAAGGGGGAGGGGATTCTGCAAGGAGCTACCAAACTCTGTCATCCCTCTCCTACTGCCTTTTGGAAGTATTCATGTTCCTCAGGCACCACGCTCTCTGTTCTCCTAATCACGGGAACCCTGGCACTCAAGCTCAGAGCTGCCCAGAGCCCCACGACCCCATGGGTTCTCCCCCATTTCCCCTTTGGGCACAGTGCCGCCTGCAGGAACCTCCAGCCTCCCCCAGCTTTGTACTCCTCACCTGGGTGCTACAAAATCTTAATGAGAATCCCGCCCTATCCAGGCAATTTTTTAAGGATCAGGCTTGCCTATGAAGCCCTTCCCAGCTCTCTGTAAGGCTGTTACTGGCCCTAGCCCTGCTCCCGGACCTGCGTTTGTCCGTGTCCCAAGGAGCACTGAGGACACTCCTGGCACCTCGCAACTCCTCACCTCGGTACAACTCAAGCTGCCACTGGCTCCGGGCTCTGGAGAGCTGTTGGCTCGAGATGCCGGGTTCCCAGTGTGTGGGTGCGGGGCAGGACCCCCCCGGCAGCCCAGAAGGGGCATTGACCACACTGATGCTGCTCCTGCACGGGGCTGCACCAGCTCCTATCCCGGTCCCTGAGCAGGGGGTCCCTGGCTGTCGCACGGCTCAGCCCGTTGCTCCCGGTGTTCCACCCTCCTGGCGCACACGGGAGGTGTGACAAGCTTGGTTTTCCCGCAGGGATCCCGTTTCTCCCGTGAGAACCTTGCAGGCTGTTCCAGTGCCGTGTGCCAGGACTTGGCACTTCCTCATCTGTCCTGCCCCAGGAGTACCGAGGCTCTGGGGCTGAACGCCACTGGGATGGAACCCATATCCCATCAAGGGATAGCAAGGCACCTCGGTATCAACAATTCCCGGTCGGAGTCAGCCTTGGGCTGGCAGCAGTCCCCATGCCCCGCGGCTGCTTACGGCACGAGGGATTGATGGAACAGGGATATTTTGCTGGTCCTGAGGCGTTTCTATCAGTAATGTTAAACCTTCCCTTCCAACTCGAGGGGTCCTGCATTGTGCTTCTCCACCTTCCCTCAGGCTGCTACTAGCTTGCTGGGGCCAGGATCGTTGTGATGCCTCCCTCGAGGCCAGGATGGTTGTGGTGATTGTTTTCCTTGCTGGTACTGAGACAGGTCCTTCTTGCCCCAGCTTTGCCTTTGTGTCCTCACGGGGCTCTTGTTTGCACAGGCAATGCTGTGGAGGTGGCAGCAAGGAGCCAAGAGCAGCCAACCCCAGGCCTGGGTGAGAGGTACAAGTGCCTACCCCATCCAAGGAGTGTCAGAGGACACAGAAGCTGCAGGCAATGCCTGGTGAGTGCCCAAAGTGACAACCAAAGAGCCCCACACCCAGCCATGCTGTCAAAGGGGGTCTCTCGCTGCTGACCAGGGTGGGAAAAGACCAGAATAACCAGGAAAACTTCACTGTGGGTGGTGGATAAGCACTCAATCCCCTCTGAGAGCTGGCTGGGTTGGTTCTGTTCCTGCTGCCTCTCTTGGCATTGTATGAATGTGGGTGGGGGGCAAACAATGCCAGAGGGGGATCAGTGCCATGCGGGGCATTGTGACAGCCCCCTGGACTAAAGCGCCTCCCAGGAGGTATGTGCCTCACATTTGGGGGGGCAGAGAGCTGGGAAGAGAGTTCAGCAAAGGTGAACCAAGAGCTATGGGCGTCTGACCCAGCTGCACCCCATTGTCAGCAGTTCTGTGTAGTGCTGGTGACAGCCCAGTGTTTGTGGGTACAGTCCCTATGCACTCACTGGGGGTGAAAAGCACTCTGCTTAGCAGAAGGGTGCTTAGCAGAGGGGTTTGAGCAAGATGCCTTTCCTGGGCTGCCCTTCTGGGAGAGATGTGACTCTTTTGGATAGGGCGAGGGACAGGCATCTCCTGAGGGTCTCTGTGGTGTGGTCCCAGGAGCTCTGACTGACTGATGTCTCTTTTTAGGTACAGAGGAGGCACCACTGCCTTGTGCTGCCACTTCACCTGCACCCACAGCCTGCAGCCCCTCATTAGCTCTGGCTAATGGATGCTCCAGCTGCTTACAGTTCAAGGTATTTTACACTCTAAGGGATTTCAACTTCTGTATCTTCCAGCTCCAGCTCCAAATCATAGTTTTGGCTGCTCTGCAGTTGAGGTGCAAGATGCTCTTGCCAACAGACCTCCTTCACTTGTTACACCTTGGGTTAGGGACACTTGGGTTTCTCTTGAGTTTCAGTTCATTCCAGCTCGTGGACATGGTATGCTAATTACACACAATGGATGTTCCACTTCAGGTTGTTTGAAGCCCTGAGCTATTTGGGTTCCAAGCACACTCCAGAGAAGAGGTGCTCCTACTGCTTCCAGAGGCAGAAGTTAAGTCTGTGGAGTGTTTGCAAACAGTCTGAGGGGCTCCCAGGAATGGGAGGCAGCCCATCTCACAAAGTACGCTGTTAAGGTTGGAAAAGACCTCCGAGATCAAATCCAACTATCAACCTAACACTGCCATGTTCATCACTAAACCACATCCCCAAGTGCCACATCTACACATTTTGTTAACGCTTCCAGGGTTGGTGATTCTACCACTTTCCTTTGTAGCATGTTCCAATGCCTCACCACCCTTTCCATGAAGAAATTTCTCCCAATACCCAATCTAAAGCTCCTCTGGCACAACTTGAGGCCATTTCCTCTCATTTCCTCTTGTCCCATCACTTGTTTACCTGGGAGAAGTGACTGATCCCTATCTCTCTACAAACTCCGTTCAGGTAGTTGTAGAAAGCAATAAGACCTCTCCTGAACCTCCTTTTTTTCCCAGCCTAAACATCCCCAGCACTGCAATGATCCCACAGGTACATGAGATGATGCAGCGAGGCATGACCCTGAGCATCAGATCAGGCACTCTCTTAGGCTCTTCTCTCTCCAAGGCTAATGCAGTGTGAGTGTTGATGTAGTGGATGGTGGTAAAAGCTAATGCAAGCCCCTCCTGAATCAGCCTTCCTACTTTTCCAGGGAGGTTCTCTATGTTTTCAAGAAGCTCCTTTGCTGTTCCTTCATTTGTGGTGCAGAGCAGTGGTGGAGCTGCCTGCATGAAGTACAGGGAAGTAAACTGTACCAGTGTGTAGGCCACTGAGGCTCCTCCGGTGGCCTGGCCACTCACAGCTCTGCTTTCCACCTGTCCCTCCCCTGTTCACCCAGGACTGGCCAGATGTCACGGGCCAGTCATCTGCCTATTGGCCTGTCTCTCGCCTTGCCCTCCACCGACAGAGGGCATAAAAGACCTGGGCGAGAGGTGGGCTGGGCCAGTCTTGCCAGGTTCTCCCCAACACCAATTGTTCTATGCGTGACCATTTTCCCTCCGTGAGGGAGACTAAAGGAACGCTGATATAAACGCAACTGGTCCGTCTGTTTCTACCAGCGAGCAGCTGCCGCCGTTCAGCCCAGGAACAGAGCTCCCAGGATAAGGAGCTACTGAGGGCTGGATTCGGTGGCCCGAAGGAGCCAATAGACGAAACACAAAAGATACAGTAAACCAGACCACCAAGTTTCACATTGCATACTGTTACTAATGGACAAACTCAATATTACTTCTTTTCTTTCCTCGGGCCTGGCCCCTAAGCAGCTTTGTGTTTGAGGAATCTGTGCAGCATAAGCCAGATTCCTCTGCTCAGTGTCAGTCACTAGAGGGTCACCAGGGAAGGGTGCTGAGAGTTCCACTTGCTTCTCTGCTTCACAATTCAGCACATGAAGAAGGAACAGTTCTTTAGCACTGCCCTGTTGCTGCTGCTGCTGCTGCTGCTGTTTGTCCACAGGCGATTCCCCCATGACAAGACTCTGGCACAAGATCACAGCAATTTAGCCCTGAGAAGGAAATATCTCAGTCTCTGCTACATATTAGAACAGCAATGAATGTATGTAAAAACTCTGAGGGTATCTATCAAGTTATCTTTGCCCTTTGTTTGTGTTCAGGACATTTCACAGAGGGTGCTTGCCACTGGGGTGCTTCAACTCCTTCCCTGAGACTTGCTGTCTCAAAGAAATCAGAAAGTTGGGAAGGAAAACACAACTGCAGACACGGAGAGGTGTTAGAAGAATCTGGTATTAGCATCTTAAGGGACTGTTCTCTTCCCCAAGAGGAAACAGAGCTCTTAGATATTTCCTAGGTATGTTAATTTGCAGTTTAGGCTTTGACCTGAAAAGCACGGTAAAGCCAAAACACCTGTAAGACAAAGCAGGGTTGTGAAGAATTATAGCTCTAAGCCTAAAAACAGGAGGCTGGAACACATCAGTGAAATGCATCTCACTTTGAGGATCAGGGAACTTGCTGGGAAACCTCCCACTGAAGTAAAATGTGTGATGCTAATATCGCAGTGATTTAATTGGTACTCTTCTGAGGCACGGTTGAAGTAATTTGATATGGGAATGTTAAGCCTTACAGGGGAAAGGCCCATCATGTTATTTCCAGGGCTAATGGGACAGACCAAATGCTTCCTGAGAGATTTGACACCAAGCTGGAAGTACTGTACAGTACCATGCCAACCTGATCTGCATCTCAGGATAATTCCTGGTGAGCATCATATTGAGCAACATTAGATTCAACCTCTACATCCCTTCCCTGAGGTTCATCACCTCAAGTCTTTCAATAGCAATTACTTATACAAGATGTGTTTCCTCCTCCTCCTTGTAATAAACGTTTATTATGTTTTTAAACATTGCCTCCCAGTGCTGAGGTGAAAGTGCAGAGCCTCATTCAACTCTAAACAAAGAAGGGTACAGCCCAGAATCTCACTTTGGCTAGTGTTGCTGCTGCGCAGATTCCACCTTCTGTCTTGGTTAATAGACACTGGTGGTGACCTTCTGCCAGATTTAATACTTAAACAGCACTTCCAAGCTGCTTGGAAACATTGTCTGATAGGGGGATACCTCACTTAAGGTGCGTGCAACATCTCAGGGTTCATGTGTTGTGAACTGACCAATGGTCAGCTGCATGTTATGGGTGTGCCTCACATCAGACCAAGCACAAAACACAAGTGTGAAAGGTTGAACTCTGTCTTTAATCAGTCACTAACATTAAGTAATCATGCAATACACCACAGGTTTGCCCAAAGATAGATGAGAAAAAATTTATGACACTTGTCATACATTGTTATCTGACAAATAAGCACCTGGAGCAGGCATGGCCTTGGAGACAGTAAGATAGAAAACAATTTATTAGGGTGGAATTTATTATTGAGTTTTGCATTCCCTTCTGAGGACCCAGGCTTCCCTTGGGAGCCCTGCAGCAGCAAAGCTGATGAGACATCAAAGTGTGTATTGTCGCTCCCTAATGAAATCCGTAATCTTATCTCTGATGAATCATGTTCCTACAGTGTACTTCTATTACTAATTTGAATGTGAATGGCTCTGTACTATCCTTATACAAGACCGGTAAGCATGTTAGCAGCTATCACAATTGATAACACAGTCCCTTCAGACTCACTTATACATGTGTCTAAGAGAGAAAACTTCCCAGTGAAATTAAATTGCTCCTGGCCAGCTCCTGAAACTACAGAAAGAGACTGAATTGCTTTCACTCAGTGTTTCAGACTCTAATGCAAGCATCAGCTGGGGCTTTCCTTGAGATAGTCTGCTCCGTGCCTGAAGACAGGAACAACTGAATTGATGCATTCAGAAACAATCGCAAGGATACCTGTGCCCACAATTAAAAAAAATAGCCCAAATTATATTGGCTCTTAACAGTAGAGCAAATATCTGTGCAAACAAAACAACCACAGTTTTTCATCTCCTTTTGTTGTTGTTTGGTTGGTTTAAGCACAAGCATCAGTCATGATGAGAGTAAAAGTCACCTCTCTGCATCCTGTGCAAGTGCTCTGGTTTCCTAACTCATAGGAGAATATGCTGAGTTGGAAGGTACCCAAGAAAGATCATGAAGTCCAACTCCTGGCCCGGCAAAGGACAGTCACAAGAACAACACCATGTACCCAAGATTGTTGTCCAAAATTTTCTTGAACTCTGTTAGGCTTGGAGCTGTGAATACTTCCCTGGGGAGCCTGTCCAGTGCTCAAACACCCTCTGGGTCAAGAAACTTTTTTCTAATATCCAACCTAAACCTTCCCTGACACAACTTCTGGCCATTACCTGGGGTCCTGACACTGTCACCACAGAGAAGAGATCAGTGCCTGCCCTTCCCCTCATAAGCAAGTTGTAACTGCAATGAGTTCTCCCCTCCGTCTCCACTTCTCCAGGCCAAACAGAACAAGTGACCTCAGCCACTCCTGGTATGGCTGCCCCTCTAAAACCTTCCCCATCCTTGTTGTCCTCCTTTGGATGCTCTCTAAATAGTTTCATACTTTCTTATATGGTGGCACTCAAAACTGCCCCCAGCACTTGAGGTGAGGCTGCCACAGTGCAGAGCAGAGAGGGACAATTCCCTCCCTTGCCCAGCTGGCAATGCTATGCCTGATGCCCCCCAGGACACAGTTGGCCCTCCTGGCTGCCAGGGCACTGATGACTCACATTCAACTTTCCATTGACCAGGAGCCCCATGTCCCTTTACACAGCACTGCTCTCCAGCCTCTCGTTCCCCAGTCTGTCCGTACATCCAGGGTTGCCCCATCCCAGATGAAAAATATAGCACTTGTCTTTGTTTAAACTTCATATAGTTGGTGATTTCCCAGCCCTCCAATTTGTCAGGGTCTCTCAGCAGGGCCTCTGCCTTCAAGAGAGTCAATAGCTCCTCCCAATGTAGTAACTTAGTACACCTTTGAGTCCTGCATCCAAGCTGCCTGGAAATAGCCCAGATCTGATACCACTGATCATCTGCTGAGGTTTCTGGCCCAGGCTGCAGATATGCTCCCTGAATGAGATAACAGTATTTCTGCACCTATTCGGTCATGTGTGTACCTTCTCAAATGCCACTGGGACTATGCAATGATTTTCACTAGCTGCTGGCATGCTTATAAGTCTCATATAAATACAGTAGAGAGTTAATTACTGTAAAATCATTGATAAAGGAAAGAACAAGGCCTCAGGAGCATAGTTCATGAACAATTATATACTTCCCTATCCCAGGTTACAGCCACCTAAAAAATCTGGCCCTGTGGTGTTTGGTCCAGGAGAGCTCTTACAGGCAGCCTTGATGTTTAATAATTAGTGATGAGACTTGCTAGGAAAAAGAGAGGATAAATATCATGATTTTGACTGGAAACCATCCATAACGTGTACTCTTCTGCATTATCTGCCAAGGAGAAAGATTGTGATTCCATGGACTCCTGCATTTGTCAAAGCTCTGGCTGCTCCTACCTCATGTAGGATGGTGTCAACAGAACTGAAGGAGTTCCTTCAGCATCCCCCAGATCTTGCCCAGCCTCGTCTTTTGGGTTATTAGAAGCAACAACTGTCCTGGATGGCAAAACTGCATCAGGGAGTACATAGGAGAAGTGGCATGCCCATCATTGATCCTGCTCCCAGTGTTAGCACAGCTTCTGGAAAGCTGTGGCTGGCATTGCCCAGTAACCTCAGCTGGGGACCAGTACCCCTACCTTGTATAACAAAGGCTGCCTCAACTTTGGTTCCTTCCACATCATCAATGACATGCCCACATATTATCCTGTGAAAACCCCACTCTGAAGGGCTCAGAAAAGACTTTACATTGTTGGAGGTATTTGGAACTGAAGGAAAACATACCTGTCTCCAGGACACTGGGAGAGAAGATTTCACAGCCAGCCGAGCCTTGTCTGACATGCCATGCTGGCATTCATCCCACCCTGCCAGCTTTGACAGCCCTGTCCATCCATGGCTGCACGACTCAGGCAGGTGGAGATGTTCTCCTACACTAATAGTGTCACCACTACCGGCGTGGTTGCATTGGTGCAGCTCCCAGCGAGGTGCTGCCCTTGCAGCTTACGACTTGTTCAGCTAAAAGGAGAAGAGGTGAAAGGTGTGCCTCGCCCTGGCCCTGCCCTCCCCGCAAAGCCCCGTGGCTTCCCCAGCGTGCAGGGAGAGGGTGGAGATTCCCCGGGGTGACAGAGCACAGACAACCCAGCTGCTAGTTCGTTCTGCAGCAGATGTGATGATCCGGGTGGCACTTCCCTGTCCTGCAGGCTGAGCAAGCCGTCGGGGCTGTGCCCCTACGCACCACGCTCCTGTCTTTCCTGGATCCTGCATCCCTCCCAGCGCCTCTACCACCTCCTCAGCAGCCCTGCAGCGCTGACCCGGACCTGCTGCTGGTGAGTGAGCCGGTAGCAGCGGTTCAGCACTTTTACTGAGACAGATTTAGCTCGGTGTAGTGGCTTGCTTCCTCGTCCATTAATTGCTTACACTGCCATTGCTATGGAATTATATTTGGCAGCTGTTTTTCTCCAACAGCCAAGGAAACCACACTGAAACACTTGCCTGTCTTCTCCCAGCTTTTCAAGAGATTTTATTGGGAAGGCAAGAAATCAATGAAAAGATGCTTTGTTGCGGGGGTGGGGGGGGAGCGGAGAGGAGATTGGAGCTTCAAGGCTTAAGTTAAAACCAGTAAAAAGGTGAAAAATGAGAAAATTTTGCAGGAACTGCCATCCTTGGTGTTCCCTTGTGCATGTTAACATGCATTCAAATGCCTGTACGCACCATATGCTGCTTCCTTGGTCCCCACTTAACACAGGGCTCTTTTCATGGAAGGTAGGTTATACATCCTCAGTAAATCGGCTGGCAATTAACTTACAGATTGCCTAAATCACATTATCCTTATTTACTCAAATAGTTTTAATTTCCTACACGTTATCCTGAGAAAGAGGGATGTATGGCCCTGGCCCCTTTGCATCCCCACAGCCATTCTCTGGTCAGTCCACATCCCTGGAACTGGCTAAAGGGGAGGGGGGGGAGGGGGTGAGGAGGTATACTTATACTTTCTGAGAATTTATACACAAAGTCCAAAATGCACTGTTTCAGCTTGCAGGCTGCAAGACTTAACTTTGTACCCATTAAAAATAAGAGAAATAATAGCAGACTTAATTGTGGTTTCTCTGGCATGTTCAAGTATCCAGACAAAAAAAAAAAAAAAAAAAAAAAACTGTTTTTAAAAAGGGTTTGGGGCAGCTTCCTTTAGAAAATTCTGCTGAAAGCTGCTTCTGTCTCTAAAACTCTTCCTCCTTAAGTAACTTCAATGCTTATTCTCTATAGAGATAAAATCTTTTGAGTAACTGCCTGGATTTTAAAAAATGCACATCTGAATTTTGTTTTCATGATTTTACTACCCCTCCTATAGTATTGTTTTTAGTATTGTGATTTTATGGATTTGAACTGCAAATCCCTCTGGTGCCAAAAGCTTTGCAGGAAGACAAGTGGGAATAAATATTACTTAGCTTTTTATATAGACAATATATCTTAAGCCACACAAATACATTTACTGAAACTGTTTTAAAGAAACTCCAGGTATGGTATTGTTGTGGTTCAAGTGGGTTTGAATCAACTGAACTTTGTAGCACATTTTGTTGTTGTTTGATGGTTTTGTTTAGTGCCCCAGTGTGTGTAGGAAAAATGAGACTTTGTACTTACAAGTCTCAGAAGAATACTCGGGAAAGTGACTGTACCGAGACTTTCATTATGTGCATTGAAACAGTGGGCAAAGAGATTTCTTGGTTGTTTTTAAGAAAGTAGTTTCATTTTGCCATTAATAAAAGGTTAAATCTTGAGATCCAGTACTTTGTCTGCTGACAAAATTTTCTGAGACTAAATATCTCTGAAGAAAAGGTTTTTCTATTAGGCTTGAGCTGAAATGATGCTGAAATCTGTGGCAATAAAAATATTTTAGAACTATGTGGGAAAACAAATAAAATTTGCAAAATTTCCAGAGAGTTTCTAAATTTTTTATTTTGCTGACGCGAAGTGTAATACACCCAGGGTTGATATAATGAGGATATGAAACACTTTATTAACAAATACTTCTGAATAGAGCTGGCAGTACATGTTGTCATTGAATCTCCTGCTCATTTCTGATCTAAAGTAAATATTTGTAAGCCATTGGCAATGAAATCTGAGAAACTTCATTTAAAGGTTGCATAGAAATTTATTTGATTACCATTCATCATGGTTGTTTCTTTGTCCTGCAGAAGCTCTGACTCGAAATGTTTCATGGCTGTATGTCACAAACTCAATGAATTATTTTTAAACAATTAAAAATTGCAATGTTTTAAAATTTCCATTTCTGAGAAGCAATTGCAAACAGCTGACAATTATATTAACTGTGAAGGAGCATGCCCCTATGCTCCTCTGGTGAAGTTTATTGCTAGATCAGAAATGGGAAGGTTGATTTGTAAAATACCAAACTGGTTTCTCAATGCAACTTTTTACTCTGTAGTGAAAAAGAGGCATTCAAAATAGAAAAGCAAATCAAATGCCTAATTTTAGCATGTGGGCATAATTTTTACTGTTAGTATTTCATCTTGTCTCAGCACAGCGTTAGCTGAGATCCAAATTGCCACTCTCAGAGGCTTCCATGGATCACCCAGGCAAAGCCATGGTTGACCCGATCTTGCGTTGGTGCCAGGCGTGCTCAGAGGGAGAAGCTGGGTTTGGGGGCTTCCCCAGGCCCTTTCCCACCAGCATGTCCAGAGCCCTGCCATTTTGTCAGCCCAAGGAGCTGCTGTGGTGGAGACCTTGCAGTGGTTATGCCCCTTTGAGAAGAGAGCAGCCAACACAGGTTTCACACAGCAGAAAAAACTGCTGAAGCTTTAAGCAAATGAGCATTCTGCAATTTCTTTCTGCAATAAATTCTAGTAGCTCTGAAAGAGTAAAATGTTATTTTCAGTATTAATGTAGCATTTGAAATAGATTTAATTTTTACTTTGATAAATGACATGTCCCCACCAACACACTTTTTTTCTGAAGGGAGGAACAGAACACAGGTAAATCCATGTACCAGGCATTCCACCTACAGCACCCTACCCTGTCGCTGCAAGTGGCACAAGCACCCTGCATCCAGGAAGGGCTGTAACAATTTGTACCAGGGGTCCAGTGAGACCTGAATCCAGCCTCTGCTCACAGCTGCCCGTCGTTAATGCCTTGCTAAGGGACAAGAGCAAAGAACATTGTTTTTCTCTGGCAATTTTGGCTATTAAGCCTTCCTGAACTGGAAGTTTTCTGCTGACAGCTGTATTAAATAGCCATTGAGAGACTGTTTGCTATGGATATATGTAATTCTTCCTATACCTGATTTATTTATATAGCTTCTACATACAATTTTGCAAAAAAGTGTATAATCTCATCATAACTTGATTGATAGATTAAATTTGACTATGACAGACTGTCTGTTCTTAGGAATGATGATGTGAAAGTGGAGTCGTCCTTTGTTTGTGAAAACAGTTTGATTCTCTGGTTACTGTCTACCTGTCTAGTTCACTCTGGATGACTGAATTTCTTTAATTCCTAAAAAAAAAGTTTGTATGAAAAGTTTCATTTCATTGTTTCAATGCTGAAAGAGCATTTCAGAAATTTCAGTGCAAGAGTTCAGCTAGGTTTTTATGGTGGTCTTTGGAAAAAAAGACCAAAAACCCAACAAAATCAAATGAAACAAGGAAAAATGTAACCATTCTATTGATAACGCCTGAGGTCTAAATCTACCTCATTTTTTTCTCATTTGCTCATAATGTTGCATCAGTAATATTGAAATATTAAAGCAAAATACTGACCCAAATACCTTATATATGTAGTGATATATCAAGGTCAGAGTCACACTGTCTCCTGAGTTCTGCACTCACCTTGTGCTGCTTGATTATTTAAGAGCTTATGGGATTTTCTAATGCCTACCCATGGTGTTGCCCCTGGGTTGAGCCTAGCTCAGAAAACATCTGCTCAACATTTTGTGAGACTTTAAGTGACAAGTTCCCACTGCAGTTCTGAAAGCACATCTCTAAGTTACCCAAGCATCCTTTCAAAAGGCAGTGATTGATGTCCACACAGATTAGCCCAGAAAATACAGGATAAATAGCCTTAAAAAATGACCTGCTCTCCTCCAGGTAGGTAAATCTTCCCTGGCACAAGTAAGAGTTTATGCAGTTTATCAGTAAAAGACCTCTATATTTTAAATGTTGGATATTGGATTGATGTTCAACTTATTCAAAATGTATTTTAGCTCAAATTCAAGCTAGACCCATTGTAATTACATTTTGAACACGGTTTCTTTGCACTGTGCCAAGATTTACAGATTACTAAAACATTAAGACCTTAAATTTTTGTCAGCACAGAAGACTGCAGCTTTCTCAGAAGAGGCAATCTTGGGCTAGATTTTGGGAGGAAAGAGAGACTGTGAGACAACACTTGGAGACAGATGAACCAGCCTTTATGTGCAGATAGGCCTGTTGCTGAACATAGAGCTTACAGAGGTTTCACTGAGCTGATAGCCACAAAGGAGAGCTCAGCTGTCTGTCAAGCAGCCTTAGCAAACTGACAAGATAAGGGCTTGGGTTTTTATGTGACCATAAATGGCTTTTTTTTTTTTTTTTTTTTTTTTTTTTTTTTTTTTTTTTTTTTTTTTTTTTTTTTTTTTTTTTTTTGGCAAGGCTCCTTTTTACTAACTGCTCTCAAATTCATTCAGCATGTCTGAAACTGTCTCATAATTTGCCTCTTTTCTTGCTGTAAGCAGTGTAACCATGCTGAGGTCTGGGACTGGTCACGCCAGGGCTCCCAGCTGCTCAACTGCACTCTTGATTCCCCTGAACTACTGCATTACTAACATTTCCCATCGTGACAATTAAAGGACTTAGACTCTGATGAGTCAAGGTGGTATATAGAGAGGCCAGATCCTACCTCTCACCCAGGTGAGCCTTAAGGAAGCACAAAGGGGACAAAAGTCTGCATTCACCGGGACAGCCAGGGATGCTCCACTGTGCAGGTGGATGGCTCACAGGCAAGAGCCTGGCTGACAAGGGAGGTGATATAATTTTAATTATTCCATAACTATCTTTTAGTTTTCACATGGAAATAGAACACAAGGAAGATAATTACTTGGCAGCAGTGTCAGTTTCCATGTTGCTATATCCTTGGTAAAATTATTTTCATTAATAGAACAGGTGCTGCCTGTGGCCAGGTGCTGCTGCCAGGGGTAGTTGGAGGGCGAGATTTCTGTGGGAAAGATCATGGGGTTGTGCTGTGGCAGACACAGCCACCTCCTGCTGGTGTGGTAAAGCTGAGCATGTCAGTGATGCTGGTAGAGCCTCTCTGGAAACCTGTGTAAGAAAGGGCAAAAGATGTAGTTAATCTACATCTGCGAGAGAGGACACAGAGAGGAGTGAGAAAATGTGTGATAAACAGCTCTTCAGACCCCAGAGAAGGAGGTCCAGGTGCCAGAGTAGATGTGCACCTCAGATGCCATCTGGGTGGAAAACAGTGGCCACCCAAGGTCAGTCCACCCCAACAGACCATCAGGGTGGAGAGAAGCTCTTCTATCTCCCTAACCCTGGCAGACCCAGCTCCTCATCAGCTTCATGTCATCTCCAGGTCTGAGTCCACAGGATCCAACCCTCCTATCCAAAACAGAGACTCCTAGATGGGTGTCTTCCAGGCCCACTGTAGGGCCAGTGCTGAACACAGGGCCCAAAAGACACATCTTTCCTCTTCATACCTAATCAAATCTTTCCTTTCCTCTTTTTCTTTTCCAGAGGAAGGATGGCAGAAGGCCAGCCACACGTATGCATTCAGATGTCAGACTCCAGTACAAATGGCATTCCCAGCAGAAGACAGTCCTCCCCAGGCTTGGCTGGCAGGGCAGGAAGCATGCTCACTTTCCACAATATCTGCTACCGTGTGAAGACAAAGACTGGGTTCCTGTGTTTCCGAAAAACGGCTGATAAAGAAGTCTTGAAAGACGTCAAGTGTGTATTTAAACATTTCTTTAGCGTCTTTTTATGTTTTATTTCTGTCCAGAGTTCACTCATGTCACTGAGCCATTTAGCACAATATGCAGATCAAGATTTAGAAAAATTATTTGTATGTGTCGTTGCTTCATGTTTGCTGTCAGCTGTGCTTAAGCCCAGGTCCTCAGTCACTGGGCTGAGCCTGTACATCTGAGGGATCACCTTCCCTGGCCCTGGGGGTACAGCCCTCTGGCTGCTATCAACACAGGGCACACCACGCAGCTCTGGTCTCTGTACACTACCTGGCAATTCTCCCACTGTGCCAGGGTGTTTAGCTGAGATACCAACAGCCTGTCCTCTGTGGCTATGTCTCCTCCCCTCAGGTGGCCTTGGGAAAGGTTATTTTTTGGGGGGGTTTAATTTAAAATGTTTAACGCTTTAATGTAAGTGAGGGTTAGGTTATCTTTGAAGAGATGTAAAGGTTTCTGGGGTTTTGGCATTTTTTTGTTGAGTTTTGTTTTTTTCCCCAACACTCAGCACCACTGCAGTAAAGCAGCCATGTCGTTATGGCCTGTATTCAATAATCAGTGAATAAAGTTTGCCCATTGTCGCGTTCCAATAGGGGAGGAACTGCGAGGAGTTCTTTTAAAATGGATGGTTGAGAAAAGAATTAAGCCAAGCGAGGCAGACGTTGTATCTGAGAACCGTTTATTTATAACTCAAACGAAAAGAAAAGGGACTTGCCCAAATGAGAGAGGGCGGAAAAGACAAAAAAGGGAGGAAGATGGAAAAGGAATTGGGGGGAGAGAGAGAGAAGACCGAGAGAAAAAGAGGGCGTTACCACCAGCCACTCAGGGAGTGCTGTCGCCATCCACGCGATGCAGAGGCGGACAGGCCGCCTGCTACCGAGTGTGCGCAGGCCTGGAGAGGGGAGGTTTCACACGCACGGTTTCACAGGCGCAGCTGTCGCAGCGACGGCTCCAGCCGAAGATGGGGTGAGCAGACACTCAGACCGGAGGTATAGGACCTTGGGACAGTGGCGGCGAAGACTGAAGAGCTGGGCTGGGTCGGGGCGGCAGGGCTGTTCAGGCAGGGATGCGGGAGGCGAAGCAGCGGGACAGCAGTCACGGACACAGGGAAACACAACGGGCGCGAGGATACCATTAGCCAGCGAGGGCAGGAGAGCCAAAGGCGCAGGCTGGTACCAGGCCAAAGGAGGGGACGAGCCGGAGAACAGAGAGCGAAAAACACCCTGCTTGAAAGCAACTTTCGAAAACCCCCACTCGAAGTTTGTGGCGCAGTGTGCTTTTATACTCCCCTGGCCCCTCCCAGGCTGTGCTTGCTGGCAGGAGACCACTGGTCCAGTCCAAACTTTCTTTTGCTGCCCATTGGTGGAGACCTTTCTGCGGCCTGATTGGAGAAACCCCTCCACAGTGTCTCCTACCCACTGCCTCATGTGAGGTGTAGCCAGGAAAAGTAACCCCAGAGACGAGGCGTCCCCCACTCCTGGCTGCACACCCCCTGCAAGTGGCACATGTATACTCCTTCCCCCCTCGTGTCTCTGACAACCCTGACAAGCAGGGTTGAGGCAAACTAAAATGGCCGAATTGGCTCCTCACACTTATTCACAGTTCAGTAGCTAAACTCAGTTACAAGTGCTCATACAATATGCCATTTCAAGTGACCCATGGCTTTCAGCTCCCTAACTCCAATTTTTATAAATATTCACCCTTTTGTGTAGCTCTGTCTGTCCTGCTCTTTGCCCAGGAAATTTCCACACCTACTAATCATGAGCTCTTAAAGGCTTTGTTGCATTCTTCAAAAGACGTATTGTGGTACCTCAATGGACTCACATTGGTCACTTGTGACATCTTCCATCTGACTGTTGAGTTTCATGGGGTTTTAATGTCAGATACAGAGACATTATCAACTGTATTTTAAGTACAGACAAATCCCTAGTTTATTCTGTCTACAGGGACCATCTCTCTGTTGAGAGACTAATACCTTTAGAACTGAATATGGCCAAAGCAAGTGCATGCTTCTCTTGCAGAGATAAAATATACATACAGATTTTGCTACATTTTACTCATGTTTCTGTCTTGTCTTCATTATATAAAGATTAGTTCTTCTTGAATTAGGAATAAAAGTCAAGGTGAAGGTGATCATACATATTTCTTGTGATTGGACAGCTTCATTAATTCCCGAATTAATGGGATGCAGAAAATAGTTGTACACATAAGTTACACTGGCCTACCAGTTGAAACAGGGAAAGAAATAGCCCCACCCCAACTATTTTGTAAAACTTATCTGTTTTGTCTTACAGTGGCATCATGAAACCAGGACTGAATGCAATTTTGGGACCTACTGGCAGTGGTAAATCTTCGTAAGTGCCCCCTTTGCCCTCTACAGAAATTACACGAAGGAGAAAGTGAAACTGTACACATTTAACAGTAATAGATTTCTCTTTCAGGGAAAGATTGAGTTTTTATTTAGGCCTGTGTAAATCTCACTGTTTTCTGAGACATACTTGAATTCAAAAAAGACAATCAGTTTATATGAGGAAGGTGAAATTCAGTTTTAGTCCGCACTTCGCTGACAGTCACTCCTTACACATCATTCTAGGTTAAACTCAAATTATTGAAAAAATAAACAGGAAACTGCACAGATCTCATTTTCTTAGGAAACCAGGACAAAAGAAACTCAGTCCTTGGAAGTTGCTGGGGGTTTTCTAAACTGCAAACTTTTAATGTGATGTGCTTTTAAATAGCTGTTTGTTCCACGAGCTGGGTTTATAGTTCAGAGAGCTTCGCCTCCTGCATGTTCTTACAAAGCAGACAACTTTACCTTTAGGCTATTGGACATTTTGGCTGCAAGGAAGGATCCCCATGGGCTCTCTGGTGACATTTTAATCAATGGAGCTCCTCAGCCTGCCAACTTTAAATGTACCTCTGGGTACGTAGTACAGGTAAGTAATTTTTATCACTGTGGATTCTATTGTAAGAAGTTGCCGCAGTGTTGAAAATACATTGCCTTGATCCAAGAATCTAGAAGATCTCCTTAAAATTACAGTCAGCATGTTATAGAAAAGTGGTCTCTCAAACCACGTGTATATCTCAACTTCCTACAACTGACAGATTCCCTTTGCAAGAGACAAGCAGATGGTATCTAAAAACCTCCCCTCCTTCCTCCTTTGACAAAACAAGTTGGGAGCACCTTCACCCTAACCCATACAGACCCAGCCTGTCTTTTCCTTCCCTCTTTTCTCTCTGCTCTCACCTGCGGTGGGCTGAGGCTGCACTGACAAACACACTGTGATAATGACCTGAGCTGCAGCTGCTCCTTAGGTCCCTTCAACCCTTCAGTCTTTCCCTCGACACCTCCAAAAAACTGAATAAGGTAAGAATTCATACGGGATAGTTTTTAATACTTTGCTGTTTATGCATTTTGATATCATGCATGATGGAGGCTTTTCCTATATGGCGTTGCTTTATGAATTAAGGCAAATACAATTATGTGCATGAAATCCACACTCTGCTACAACACAGGCATTGAAGATGCACCTTACTGCATGTTCTGGCTGATGATACTGTCCCTCTGCATGCAAGGACAGCATAAAACATAGGTAGATGCAGTTCTCAGAGGCATGAATAGAAACTCCTGAGCAATCACCAAGTATCTACCTTTTTGTTTTTAATGAAGGATGATGTGGTGATGGGAACCCTGACTGTAAGAGAAAACCTAAAGTTCTCAGCAGCACTCCGCTTGCCAAAGTCAGTGAAGGAGCAGGAAAAAAATGAACGAGTGAATCAAATCATCAAGGAACTGGGTTTGAGCAAAGTGGCAGATTCCAAGGTAAGGCCTGTAAACATGTGCTTAAACCATGATCAAATATTAAGTGGTTTATGAATTAACCAAATGGCTCATCATGGCAGATTAAAAAAAAAAAAAGAAATTTCAACAGGCTGTTTCAGTAATGCAATAATTAATAACATTTCTGTATGGAGATCTGTACAGACTGTGCTGATACTGCTATATGGTATTACATTGCAGAGAAAAGGAAAAGGAAAGGGAAAGGGAAAAGGAAAAGGAAAGGTGAAAGGGAAAGGTAGTGTTTGCAGAAAAAGACAAGACCTCAAGTAATAGTAACATTAAGAACAAGGCTGTGTGTAAGATAACTTATATCTGTTTCTGAGAGTAGGGCCAGAATTCCTAATAACTTTGCCCAAATACTGCCACGTGGGTAGGATGCTGTTCACTCAAGGATTTCTCTTCAGGCCAAACAAGACAAGTTTCTTGGTCTATATCAGGTTGGTACCCAGTTCTCTCGTGGAGTGTCCGGAGGAGAGCAGAAAAGGACCAATATTGGGATGGAGCTCATCACAGATCCTGCCATCTTGTTTTTGGATGAGCCAACCACGGGACTTGATGCCAGCACTGCTAACGCTGTCCTACTGCTACTGAAAAGGTGATGGCCTTGGAAACAGCTTCCCATTCTCAGCACTCCACTCTGCTATACTTCAGTTGTATTTAACTTGAATTACAGTTTGAATGAGCAAACAGGGGATTCAGACATAATTATTTACCAGTGAGTAAAGGATGCGAATGGGGTAGGAAAAAAAACTGCATGAATTGTCTCTCTCCAAAGTGAGAATTCTTTTCTCACACAGACAGTGTAAATATGACCTAAATATTTTCTTTTTCGCTTTTTTTTTCCTTTCTTCTCCTTTCTCTGGCATACCAAGTCAATCAGATTTCATCAAGACTTAACTGAACTTTCAGATTGTCTTATAATTATTCTCAAATTCTAATCAACTGAATCAACTCACAAAGCTGACATCTCTGTAATTCTTCACATTCAGGATGGCAAAACAAGGAAAGACAATCATCTTCTCCATCCACCAGCCTCGGTACTCCATATTCCGACTGTTTGACAACCTGACACTGCTGGCTGCAGGGAGAGTGCTGTACCATGGGCCAGCCCAACATGCCATTGAGTACTTCCAGTCCATCGGTGAGCACAGTTTTCAGCAGAGCCAACCTTTGGTTTACACCAACTCGAGTAAAATGCCATTATATAGTTCTGGGCTAGAATTAGACACAGCGTGTCCAAGCAAGCCCAGGATTTTAACAGGCTGAGCATTTCTCTGTTTCCCCTCTTGATCCACATGTGGATTTGAATGAGTTGTTCCTGGGTGCATCATAATTAGAGAAAGCCCAAGCTAGTGTTGGGAAGAACACACTGCCAGCTGTCACCTCGCTTTTGCTGACGGTGCTGCCCAGAAGTGCTGCTCATCCCTCAGGAGAGCATGGACTTTCCGAAGGCTGACATGCCTTTGGTGCAGGCTACTCTATGGGCAGGCTGTGTGGCTGTTCTCCTGACCAAGCACAGCCAACCACAACCAGTCACACAACCCCACTCAGGGCTCTTAACACTGTCACCACAGGCTACCGGTGTGAGCCCTACAACAACCCAGCTGACTTTTTCCTGGACATCATCAATGGAGACTCCACTGCCGTGGCAATGAACAAGGCTAATGAAAGTAACACAGGTATGAAACCCAGAGATGAGTCAAGTTATCCATAACATGTGTGGGAATGGGAATTTAAGAAACTGTTTTGTTAGCTCTCAGCACAGAGAAAGAGCTTCTTTCATCTTCAAGGCAAACCAGTTGAAGTCCGTGGAACCAGAGATGATAAACCAGGACAATTGTTCCAGTTAAGAATATAATTTGATGCAGTTATGACCTGTATATTTTACCTAATGGAACAGTTTTTCTGTTAGGAAATTACTGTGTTCCTTCCTCTGAGCAGGGTGGGAAGGGATAGACATAGGCTACCACTGCTCAACCTGATGTTTCCCTGAAGTTGTGCTAAGGCAGAAGTTATCCCCAAAGTAACAAATCAGCTCTCACCTATTTTATGGAGCATGCTTTCTCATCCTTTTCTGCTGCCACTCATTAATAGCTTACTCTCTTTTCACAGGAGTGAAAAGGCAAATGAAGTAATGAACACACTGTGTGCCCAAACACAGTTTCACTGTATCCTTACCAAAGGAGTAGCCATCATTTTACAAAAATGCTGTGATCACGGTCTGGCAACACACATCATACCTGTCACTGGAAAAGCCCACACTGTACTATAGTTGAGAAAAAAAAGGAGGTCCAGGTGAAATTTATTTATGACCAAAGTAGACACATGCAAGATTACCTGGATCTAAAAATCTGGGAAGTCCAGGATTATGTCACCAGATCTGTGAAACGGATCACATATAGAAACCTTAGCGGGCAAAGGGGATGTAAAAACACTTTTTGATTCAAAGCCCTATTGCTACCAGGTTGAAACTCCCTGGGCAGACAAGGGTTTGCCTGGTCAGAGTGCTGAGAGGCTGCTGCCTGTGGGATAGGTTGCACAGACAAATACAGAGATTTGGTCTTATTTATACCAACTCTTATGAACTGCCTGCTATGGGACTGAGTGCAGTGAATCACTGGAACTACATGTGCATCTTAATTCTTCTGGTTTTTTAATCTTTTCAGCAGAGAGCACTGAAGAATGCTCTGAATATGATAAAACCTTGGCTGAGCAGTTAGCAGAAAAATACTCCAACTCTGCCTACTACCAAGAAACAAAAGCACATTTAGAGAGTATTTCTTTGGGAAATAAAAAGAAAACTAAAGGAGTTTTCCAGCAAATCACATATGCCAATTCCTTCCTCCACCAGCTGAAGTGGGTGTCCAGGCGCACATTTAAAAATCTGATAGGAAACCCTCAGGCTTCCGTAGCTCAGGTAAGACTATCTGTGTCTATAATTTTGTGGTGTACATTGAATTTATTCACATCCTGGATGATTAGATAAGTCATTGGAATTGTTTTACCTCTTGATATTTTGACTGCAGTAGGCATCTGAAGAAAGAGTGCTCAGGGTCTAGAAATCTGGGGATAGATGGTGTCCTGAATGGTCCCAAATCTGGGACTGTTTAGTTATTAATTTTGCACTACTGAAAGACTTTGGGAGTCAAGACCTTTCCCAGCAGGACATTCTGCTGCTCCCCGCCAGGAGCACATTATGTCCCAAGTAGATTCACACATTCACTCAAGAACATTCTTCAGATTTGACTCTAATTATCCAGGCTTAGCACTATGGGGTTTGGCTTCAAATCTTCTCTCCTACCAGGAAAATAACAGACTGCATTTGCGTACTTAATTAAACTTCAGCACAAAATGAAGTGCTGGCGGTTGGTTAAAGTGCAAAAATATTTTCCAGTCTTGTAACGTATTTGCTGTTTGTAACGTATTGGCTGTTCATATTGGTGATGATGTCTTTTGGAAAAGGCGTCATGAAGTCCATGATGAGGTCCAACACCCATCATGAAGAATAAACACTGGCTCTGTTAGTGCTGTTTTTTCAGAAGGACCAACACTAAAAGTGTTCAGTCCTTCAAAGTTGCACATTGCCTTCAAAATTTAAGAATGTCCGTCTGGCCTCTGGAGAATGACTAATCCTCAGGAATCTCCTAATTCATGGGCCAAACTCTGCAGTCACAGCACCACCCAAACTCCCACTGCAATTCTCAGCAGTTCTGGAGAGGCCAATGGAAAAACTGGCCTGGAGCCAGGGGCATAAATTATCTTCCTCATGGTTTATATAATGAGTGAATAAATGGCTGGTATGGAGGTAAAACAAGTCCAGAACCCCTGAGGTTACAAGGCTTGGAGTATGTGTGTGTGCCTGTATGTTGATACTATGGAGATCCTTAATAATTGCTTTGTAAAAGCTTGACCTTGTGACAAGAATTAGGCTCTCAAGGACCTCCTTAATATCCCAAGGTTAATGGTTGCTAACAGTCTTTTGTATCTCCCCACCCTCATTAGGGGTGGATTTGTCCAGCATTCTTTTAGGGGTACATGGCTCATTAAGGCTTTTTTTCATTAATCTGCTCCAAATTGGTCTTGAAATGATCCCTTCTTTCCACTGCAACTGACTTAGGAGCTGAATTATCCCTGACATTTGCTCCTTTCGGCAGGATCTTAGTGAGAGGGTACCATGGATCAAGGGGTTTATGGTGTTAAAATTCATGCATTGCTCGGGCTTAAAAATGACAGAACTGCCTCAGTTTTCCTGAGTTTTTTGTCATTTGCATTTTGTATTTAAGAAGTGTGATGCACACACTGCAGTTACTTCAAGTGACATCCTTGAGGCTGCTCTTAACTCTGGTTTTTAAATTTGTGTTGCAGACTGCAAATATCAGTACATCTGTAGCCCTGTTGAAGTATCTTGTTAAAAACAATTCCATGATTAAGATGTGTGATAGATTAAACATTGTGGAGCATGAAAATAAACTGTGATCCTCAGCTTGGCAGTCAGGAAAACTTTTGAAGCAATGAGAATGATACTTTCCCTCCTCTTTTCTCTTTTTCCCACTTAGGTGTGTGTTACAACTTTTCTGGGACTGATTGTAGGTGCCATTTTCTTTGGGCTTAAAGAGAACTCTGCTGGACTACAGAACAGGTCAGTCAGTCTAGGTAATGGATATTCAAAAATTTGATAAAGCTCCCTTTAAAGAAACTTAATACCTCTTCAAAGCAAATGCTTCCCTTCACATTAGTAAGGCCAAGCCTATGTGACTTGGAAGTGAGGATGTGCTTTTGTCCCTCTAGCAAGGTCCATGCAGAACTGAGAGGGTTAAAATATACAGACTTGTGGCTACATAAACCTAGGTAACTGAAGTTGTAATCTTCACACACTTGAATTTACCAGCAGTAAGAGATTTTCAAATTATGCCCCTCTATGTATCATTTTGACAGCTGTATGTGTGTGGCCTGACTTATGAGTTTGCTACTATGAAACCTCTGGGTTCTTAATCCTGAAACACTTCATAGCATTTTTTTAAAAACAGCCCAGTTTTAAATTGAGTAGGAAGTGCCTTAAATTTTTGTGGAAAAGGTGAAAACTACTTCTCACGCTGCTTATTCGGTTTTTCACAGTTTGCAGCAGACAAATGCCTCACAAACTGAAAATCTTTAACGTGTCAGGAAATTACATTTTAAGAAAACCAAACCACAACCGCTCAAAAAAATCTCAGTTGATTTTCTAGCTTTTGACTGCATCAGAGAATGTGCTGTCCTTGCATACCAAAAACGAATATTGACTGTACCACATCTATGTCAGGTTTGTTACAGACTCAGACTTGTAGCCAAGACTTTTCCCATGGATTTTGGGATGGGAGGTCAAACACTGCCTAACTTTAGGCACTACAGGTGGATTTATGTACTCTATAGGGGAAACACTACATTTACATCCCATTTTTAATAACAACTCACTGTTTTGCTGTTTTGCAGAGTGGGTGCAATGTTCTTTCTGACCACCAACCAGTGTTTCAGCAGCATTTCGGCTATTGAACTCTTTGTTGTGGAAAAGAAGATATTTATGTAAGTAAAGCATACAAAAAGTTACCAGGCTCTGCTGTTAGACAGTGAGTTTGTCTGTCACCCTGTAGCTGTCATTTAAGTACATCTAGTGCAGAATTTTCAAATTACTTCACTGATAATGCTCATTGCAAACGTACTCTGTTAGTCTCCTAATAAGTTGTCTGCAAATTCCCCAAATGGTAGCTAGGATTACAAATGGCTCAGGTTTAAAGATTACCGACATAGTAGGGAAAAAAACCCAACCTCTGAATACTCAATCTTGGCATTGATTAATAAGTTTGTGACTTGCTAGGGAGGGCAATAAATACCACCTAATTTGATTCTTTAAAGATATGTATATTGCCTTGTATAAAAGAAGAAAATTATTCAAACTTTACCCTCTCTGTCTTGATGACACAACACATAAATTTACTAAAAATCATGTGCACAAATACGTGTGTTCATTTGCATATGAAAATGTCACCAGTTCTGTAGTGTGTGGCTCACTGGACAGTGTTACAACCTAAGTATGAAAGATTTTCTTCCAGTATGAGCTAGAATTCATTTGCTTCCAGGTGAAAATAATTGAACTGGGTTTTAGTGATTAAATTTGTAATATGCTGTACCTATCTCTGTGTTCCAGACATGAATATATCAGTGGGTACTACAGGACATCTGCATACTTCATAGCAAAGCTAATAGCTGATTTAATACCCATAAGGACTTTGCCCAGCATCATCTTCACCTGCATAGTTTACTTCATGCTAGGCAAGTATACTCTCCTACAGTGTCATTCCAACCCCTCAATAAATCAGCATAGCATGTGCATTTTATAGATGTGTATGTATACATAGATATTTATATAGGCTAAAGCCCTACACTGGCATGGCAGCAGCTACTGTGCTTGCTTTTAGCACACTGTGTTGTTTTCTAAAGAAAAGACACAAAGATTTAAGCATTCATCACAGAGCCTGTCAAATGCCTCATCTCCCCTGTCCTTAGAAGGAAGCCATAACCCTTACTACATAGTTTTGATTTATTCCTTTTCATCTATGGCCATCTTGGCTTCTGATCACTTTTACAAGACACTTTTCTGATCCATGCTATAACACCTAAAAGAAAAGGTTTTCTTTTATGGTCTTGATACTGTGAGAGTTAATACCAATCTGTTGTCTTTGGTATGAGTTTTTTCCCTAAGGAATAGGAAACAAGGCCACATCAGCAAGAGGCTCTCAGACTGTGAAATTAGAGTGAAACAGAGGTTGCTACCAAATCCATAGCCACCCACAGGCTGCTAGGTTCCGTAGGAGAGCTCTGTGCTGGAAACTACTGAAATGCTGTACAGCTGCTGCTCATGGAAGTGCATCAGAAGTTTCTCCTCTGATGGAAAACTACAAGCCACTTTGGATGTGCAGAGTACAGTACTTGAACTACTATGCATTCTGCTATCCCCAGTGTTACTGCAGTTTCAGGCATACTGCTTATTCATCCTGTCCTCCACTGTCAGGACAGACACATAAGGGCTGTCACAAGAACCACAGCGGTGTTGGGTCTCAGTGACACAGCCTATGTTGGCAAAGGATATTCTGTAGGCAGGACACACTAGGAAAAGTCAGGATAATGTTCAAATTATGGCAGAGCTTTCAGCATGATCATACTGAAACCCTTCTTGTTCTGGTCTTTAAGGTTTGAAACCAACAGTAGAAGCCTTCTTTACAATGATGTTTACGCTTATGATGGTGTCCTACACAGCCACTTCCATGGCACTTGCCATTGCAACAGGACGGAGTGTGGTCGCTACAGCAAACCTACTCATGACTATCGCATTTGTTTTTATGATTGTGAGTAGCATTGTTCAGTTTTCTAGACTGGATTGTGAAATCCTAGAAATGGTGAAATCCAGAAATCCTACTAGCACAGAGTTCAAATGAATTCTTCAGAAAGACTGTTGGGGTTGAGCATATCCTGATTTGTCTGATTTGAATATCATGATGCTGTGGGGTGGAATATTCTGATTTGTCCTTTGAATGAACAAGAGCTGGGGGCTGAAGATTTGCGTGTGAGGGGGAGAGTGGTTCCTCTGCCCTCTTGTCAGTGGCTCTGGCAACCAGCAAACTGCCTGGAAAGCAGAAAAGACACCTAGGACTACATTTCATTCTCTCTCCCTTAACTTTGTGAAAGGCAAATGTGTCTGGCTGAGAACATGCCCCATAGCCTCCTGCTTTCTGAGACCACTACCCCAGCTGTCCTCCTCAGCTGCAGAGTCCACCATTGGGCATGTTAGAGTGGACAACACACAGACAGCCACAGTCAGGAGACAGGCACCTTAAACAACGTGGCAGCGTGGAACCCACAGCCAAAATCCACATTGCTTCAGGCTCAGGGCGCACAAACAAAACCCAATGCAGTCTCACATTGAGAAGTAGCAGAGAGTTCATGTGAACCCATGTGGGATCCCCAGACAGGAAGCACATGGGTTTATTGCGCAGGGGAAAGCATTCCCTGTTACTTGTTTTAGGGGAAGACCTGGAGTTATGGCCCAGAGCTTGGTAACATAAAATTCCTTCCCTATCCCTTGTTCTTCTACTGGAAGAGTTTCTTCCTCTAGGAATGCTTTCCCATTCTCTTTTGTCTGAAGAAGCAAACTCCAGAGCTAGAGAAGAACACATGATAAAAGCATGTAATTTGTAATTTGTTTTTGTTGTTGTTGTGACTTTTTTTGTAATTCTTGCCTCTAGCTTTTCTCTGGGTTGCTGGTCAATCTCACAAGCATCATGTCGTGGCTCTCCTGGCTCAAATACTTTAGCATCCCTCGATATGGAATGACAGTAAGTGCTCTGCTTTCCTGTGTACAAACCTGGAAATGGTTTGCTAGGAAGGAATGTCTTCACTCATGATAAAGAAATCTTCAAACTTGGTTGCCTAATGAGCAAAAGGAAATCTAATTAAGTACAGCAACCTCAGAGTGTTGTGCAGCATCTTGAAACAAGAAATGCTTCTCATGAACCAGCACCCACTGCTGTTTACAAGACCTCATTTCTGCAATTTGGAAACACCTTATATGAGAGACACTGAACTACTACATCCACTGGAATTCAGCTGGAAATGTTTCAAAGTAAAGAGCAATGTTATCCCCCCCAGAAAAAAAGTAAAAATCTTCTATTTCTCTTTTCCATCAATCAAAAATTTCTCAGGCTAAAGCTTTTCTCCTAATTTGTGAACGTTTAAGCCAGGGTGATGTTTTGCAGGGAAATTTGGGCTTTACTATGCCTGTGCAGAAATAGTCTGGGCTGGGGGAGGTGGTAAAGCCTGTTGTGATGCATGCTTTACAGGGTGTAGGCTGCATACATACCTCTCTTAAAAGAAAAAAAGAACTCTGCTACTCTACTAAAAAATGGGGATTTGGCCAACGTAATCATGATACCATCACATTTTTAGAATTAATTTTAATTGCATTATATCTCATAGTGTTAATGTATCACTCCTTTACCTATTAATTTCTGTTGTCGTTGTTTCTTTTATTTCAAAAGGCTTTACAGATCAATGAATTGACTGGTCTGAACTTTTGCAGCAGTAGTAACAACACAGTTTTAAGCAGCAACAGTAGATATCAAGAGACAGGCCAGCTGTAAGTATTTTGGTACACTGAAAACAGTTCCACCATCAGTAACTTTAGGAGTCCTAGAACAGTAGTCTGAGTATCAGAGATACTCACTGATGACCAGAGAATCTGTGAGTCTTTACATGGAAAATGAACTTTTGACTGGGTTTTTGCATTCTAACTGCATGGAACATTCTGCTTGTTGTCATGTTTACTATTTATAACACTAGAAATATCTGGAATTATGCTTCTCATTTTTCTTCAAACTGTATTTAGTGAGAGCTATGCACACACACACTACAATTGAACAGCTTCACAAAATCCATGTCAGCTTCCTACATGAAACTGGAGCTCCACGAAAAACAAATATACAAATGGAAAATTAACCACTGACATATAGCTGGTGTTTGCTGGGCCTATTACACACACGCAATCACACTACAACTTCTAGAGATCTTCCTAGATTCTGCTGACTGGTTTATAAAGTGACTAAGTGTATCAATGTGTGTGTATTTATCTGTAGGGCATGTACTGGAGAGGAGTATCTGGAGGGTCAAGGCATCAGTGCGAGCCCCTGGGGCCTGTGGCAGAACCACGTGGCTCTGGGCTGCATGTCACTAATCTTCTTCACCATCGCCTACCTGAAACTGCACTTCATGAAGAAGTTCTCTTGAAATCAGAGGGAAAGATGCACTTCCCACCGTTCAGTAGTTTGGTGAACTGACCTTGCAACTGACTTGATTATTTTTAAAGAGACCTTTCCTTGTACTTTTATGATTACCCAAGTCAATGACGTGAATGCCATTCTTGTATATTAAATACTGACTGTTAATTTACTCCGCCAAAATGTCTAGCACGGCTCACTCCTCTTTGCTACAAAAAGCGTACACATATTCATTTCTTCAAGAGACTATTCAGTCTTTCTGCATGTTCTAGCTATGAACTTGTCAAACACTATAACTAATATTTAGTGGCTTAACCTGAAAAAAAATAGTGGTTCCATACTTTAATTAGCACCTACCTTCACGAGCAAGTAATTCAGCCTGAAGTGATGCTTATCATGACACCAACACAATCTTAGCTGCTTACGTGGTCACAGGATATGTGAGACAGGAACAAAATCCTCTCCATCCCAGTGCTCTTTTCTATTTGGGAATCATGACTGCTCTAGAATGTACTAATTGATGCTATCAAGCCTTTCTTGCCTCACTCAAGTTGTAGAAGCACTATTTTTTTAAATAAAGGTGTATTTACTCACTGTGCCAGTTCCCATGATCCTTGTCCTGAGATCTGTGTGTCCTCTACATAACTGCAAGTCATCTGTACTGTCCCATTAGTGCTGCTATCGTGAGTAGTTCTTAGTTGTTTTTATGGTGACCAATAGTGCATGACTAAGCAGAATGGTACCACCTTTTTAAGGGTCCGTAGATTGCAGCAATCCCTTCCTGGCAGGCCAGCTTTTCCTTGGCCATGTGCAGCACTGCTAGCTCTTCACCTTCTTTATCTGCAGAGGTATGCATAGTAAATGCATAAAAATGCACAGAAGACAACTTTACAGCTCTTTCTTGGGCTGTTACTGTTGGTCTTGTTGCTTCTGCAGTGTTTGCCTCGGTTTGTGTAGGTCATATAAACCAAACTTACAAGACTTTATTTCTATAAGAGATTTAGAATCATAGAATACCCCAAACTGGAAGGGACCACAAGGATCATAAAGTTCAACACCTGGCGCTGCACAGAACATCCCCAAGAGTCACACCCTGTGCCTGAGAGTGTTGTCCAAAATCTTCTTGAACTCTGTCAGGTTTTGTGCTGTGAACACTTCCCTGGGGAGCCTGTTCCAGTGCCCAGCCACCCTGTGGGTGAAGAACCTTTTCCTAATATCCAGCCTAAAACTTCCCTGACACAACTTCAGGCCATTCCCTTGAATCCTCTCACTGCTCACCACAGAGAAGAGATCAGTGTCTGCCCTTCCTCTTCCCCTCATGAGTTGCAGACTGAGTTGAGACCTCCCTTCAGTCTTCTCCAGGCTGAACAGACCAAGAGACCTCAGCCACTCCTCACATTGCTTCTCCTCAAGGCCCTCCACCTTCTCAAGGCCTCTCTGCCTTCACTTACACCACTCCTCGAGGATGGTTGTAGTTCTGTCACAAAAATTATGCAAGGCTGAATGACAGAATCAAAGAAGCTGAATAAGTGTGTGCTCTCCTCTTCTGCCAGAAATACTTGGTTTGGAAGCAATGGTGCAGACCTGGGACAAAAAAATGAGGCAGAGAAGTGAGGGTGAAGCAGAAGAGTAAAGGACCTACATTGTTATCCAGCCTCCCTTTGCAAGCCTTGCACTGAGTACTATGGAATGAGGCCTCCTACACTTGTAACATGTAGCTGTGCTCCAGAATATTTCGTTGTGAGTTTGGAAACTAATGTCATGGGGCCTGTGGAATAACATTGTAATCAAACATAATTACTCCCAGTTGAACTGCATGAGAGGAGACAGACAGCTGTGGAACAGCATCCCAAATATGACTGTTCTATCACCTTGGCAGAGATAACATCCTTGCAATGATGTCCTTGCTCCAAGTGGTGAACTCAAGACTCTCACAGTCTGTGTTCTGCAGTCAGACACATGTTTTCTGCAGAAGCCACTACTACTTCCCATAACATCTGCTACAGAATTGAGGAGTGGCATTTGATGTTGTCAAAAAATAGTTGATATTTTGGTAAATATCAAGTAGGTATTTTTAAAAACATGATGTTTCATATCCCTTTTTTATTCAACTTTTCATAAGCATCCAGCAAAGCATCTGAAAAGGTGAAATAATGTAATGCAGACAAAATTACAGATTCACAGATACAACAGCATACACTAAATTAAATTTTCAATTTGCAGCTTAGCTAGAAGGGGATTTTTACAGGAAGGTGTTGACATAGACCTGAATTTTAGGGAAAAGACACATGTGACTTTAAGAACACATGCACAAAGAGAATCTCTCTCACACACATGAGATTCTCAATATTATAAAGAGCCCTAAAAGACTAAGGAAAAAAGCTTAGTTGATCATTAATATTTCTGAATTAGGTTATTTGAATGCATTCTGTTTTCAGAAAATATGTTATGATCCTGTTAAGCTTTAAAATACTTCTACCTAATTCTTGCATGACAAAACAGTCACAGCTGATTTATACTTTGGTAAAATAACCTAAGTTGCTGAAAATAAAAATCTATTATGGTTCTTAGATTATCAGAAAACTGCCACCTTAAAACTATACTAACAGATTCTCTACTATTATAGTGGCATGGCTGAACTATAAGCCTGACCTTATGTACTTCTATGCATATAGCTGACAATTAGAACCAAATATGAACAAAATCACAGTTTTGTAGTGTTCAGGTTTTTATTAGTTCTTGACAAATTTGCACTTCACAATATATCAAAACTGGCAGACACTGAAGTTAACAAAATGAATATACAAATAAACTAATTTTGTTTTGCAGTGAGATTGCAAGAGTCAGCCTTAACACAATCTGATTTTAGGATTTTATTTGATACTGATGTGATTTTATTTGATATTGATTTGATTTTATTTGATATTCCTAGGGATTCAAGCAGAAGGTTTGTTCCACATGAGCTGTATTTCTCATCCATGGACCTGTCATCAAGCAGTTTTTCTTGGGTGAATAGATGTAATTAATCCGGAGAATTCTGCATTGCTCCTGTTCAAGCCCAGAGTTTGGGACAGGCACATTCCATCCTTGTAGCATGTCTTTACTCAGTTTAGGCACTCTGATGTTCAATGACATGATTTACAGGGCAGAAATTTTTTTTGCTATGTAAATTCAAGAAGTGAATTGCAGCAAATATGGGTGTGTTATTCATTGTACTCACAGTTCAGTTTCTGCATGAAGGGCCTATTTTAATGTTACTTTTTGAAATATATGGGGAGCGTATCATCTCCATTCATATATGAACTTGGCAATAATTGAACTGTCATCTTCCTAAATTTACATGTTTCTAATGGCATGAACCAACCTGCTGAAACTACTTATTAATTTTGCATCCAAGTCTGAACAAGAAGACTTTCACCTTTTGCTATTTCTGGCAGTGCTGGGGCTTTTTGTTTGTTTGTTTGTTTGTTTGTTACAAACAAACCAACTTGCATTACTGCTCTTTTAAGAACCTTTGATAGCATTAGCCTTAGGCCCTTCAATACCCTTTTGTGAAATCTTATTTTAGTAATTTTTGATGCCCAGTATTGTTTTGGTCTTTTGCAGGTTACAAATGTGAGCATAAAACAATCCTGACTTTTTTCTGAGTATTACCACTGAAGACTCAACTGTTGTGACACTGGGAAACGCACATGTGACAGTCCTTCCAGTATGACAGAGTGGTTCCTGTATGGCAAAAGCACAGCTTGAGAACAAGCAACCAGAATATGTTGTTTGCAAGATGGTAATATACTTCCAACAGAACAAGAATACTTTATTAAAATTTTCTGAGGTTAGATTAGTTTTAAGGCAAATATAGAGGCTATCTGCAAAAACCTCTATGAGATTTATATAGACAACAATTCAGCTTTTATCTTTACAGAATAATCACAGGTGGGATGCTGCTTATACATCAATTAAAATTTCTAAGCTTTTGGGCAGCTCACATATGTTCTAAACATCTTCATACATATGACATTAGGATTTGTGTTGATCTAATCAGTAATTATTGTATTGCTTTGTTGGTAAGATGTCATGCTCCTGGGGAAAAATGAAAGCTTCAGAGCACAAAAAAATGGCAAAGAGTGTTCTGTACCTTTATTTTACTTACACATCTGTCCTTTTTTAACACAAGGAAACAGTGAGGAGATAACAGCAATTTGGTTATTCCTAAAAAAGTGACAGGAAAGGTACTCCAGGTCCTGGTACTACAAAGAAATGAAAGTGGAATTTTTGCCTTTGGAAAAGAAAAAGAAAAGCATCCCAGATCTAAAAATGTAGACATCTACAGCCTAGCTAATTGCAGCTGGTCCTTATAATTTCAACATTTAAAGTGTTATACATGTGATCACACAGACTGTGTTCCAATCAGAAAAGAAAATCATTTCAATATACAGCAGTGGTTTCTGACAAAGGAAATAATCAAATTAAGTTGAACTACTCACATTTTGCATAGGCTTTGACATCATATTGCACAGATAATATTTACCATGAAACTCCTAAACTTTTCTTGCTTTATACTACTTATTTCAGGAGCTGGTGATCTATAAGAACATATTTACATAAATATAATGTTTCTTCCAGCACTGTTCAATATTTAACTCTGTAAACTTGTACAGTTCTGTACCTCAGTTGCATGTGCAGAAATTACAGTAGTAGTCATGTCAGACTTCTCTTTCAAACTATAGGCTTTAAATTAAGCTTTTATTTTTCTCTTTTTATCCAGCACTGTACTTTACACATTCCAGTGAAAGGTCTCCTTGCCCATGGCAGAGAGGCTGGCACTAGGTGATCTTTAAGGTCTCTTCTAACTCAAAACATTGTATTATTCTATGATATATCTGGTTCTTCCCGTTAGTTAAGGACTAATTAGTACAACTACATTGCTTGCACAAGCCAGGAGACACATCATCCCTATAATGACTGTAACATGTACTTTTAAAAACAGTGTAAGCAGGGGGGAGAAAATTAGGAGAAGGGAAATGAGTCCAGAACCCCTGAGGTTACAAGGCTTGGAGTATGTGTGTGTGCCTGTATGTTGATACTATGGAGATCCTTAATAATTGCTTTGTAAAAGCTTGACCTTGTGACAAGAATTAGGCTCTCAAGGACCTCCTTAATATCCCAAGGTTAATGGTTGCTAACAGTCTTTTGTATCTCCCCACCCTCATTAGGGGTGGATTTGTCCAGCATTCTTTTAGGGGTACATGGCTCATTAAGGCTTTTTTTCATTAATCTGCTCCAAATTGGTCTTGAAATGATCCCTTCTTTCCACTGCAACTGACTTAGGAGCTGAATTATCCCTGACATTTGCTCCTTTCGGCAGGATCTTAGTGAGAGGGTACCATGGATCAAGGGGTTTATGGTGTTAAAATTCATGCATTACTCGGGCTTAAAAATGACAGAACTGCCTGATACCATTGTTTTCCTGAGTTTTTTGTCATTTGCATTTTTCATTTAAAAAGTGTGATATACAGAATTTAATGATTCTGATTATATCACTAGCTTGACTGAAAACATGTTTTCGTATATGAAAATTCCTATTTAGTTTGCTTATGCTTTGATAGCAATTGATTTAATCCGGACTCTTGGAAATTTTAAAGACTTACTTTCAGTTAGGTTTTAGTGTATTCAATCTGGTTGAAGATTTTTCTTTACATTCCCTGTCTGAACTACTTTAAAATAATTAAAATAAATCACAAGATGAGGGTTGTTATTTTCTAAAGAGTTATTAATCTCATTTAAATCAATTAGTTTGAATGAAGACTTGTGGTAACAATAATTTTACAAGATACCACTTTTAAATTTTATTGCTTTCAGCACAGAAACTAAAGTTTGATATTTTCTGTGCCAGTAAGTGAAATTGCTTGTTCCTTGTCGTGAATGCTCATGAAGGCAAGAACACATATGAAATTGGCTAGATACAGAGAATGAATCCTCCAGTTGAAATGCTCATGTCCTAGGAAGAATATTTAAAACTTATACAGGTTCTGAAAGCCATTAATTCAGAGAAGCCTGAAAAAGCTCTATATTTCTTTAATAATAAGAAGAAAAAAGTAAAAGGCAGTCTTAGTGCTGATTGCAGCCTAAGGAGAAAACATGTATTAATTGAGAGCTTTTAATATGCATAAAGGCACTGGCAAAACTGAAATCATTGGTGTCTAATTTTTACTCTTTTAGCTTATTCTCTGTAGCTAAAAGCATTTAATAATCAATAATATCAATTGTTGGAGCAATTCTTCTGGAATAAAGAGTTAGTTCAGTGGAATTTGAAGCAGGCTAGTAAGCCTGGTGTCAGAGCAATTTGAATGGCTTTTGATGAAGAAGCAGAAGGCTAGACAGTATAGAAAACAAATTTCCTCTTCAAATCTGCTGCCTTATTTTCAAAACTGCTGTTAGTGAGTGATTTAATTGATTCTGTAACATATTTACATGCAGTTGGACAATTGCATGATATAGGCTGCCGACTTTTCAAATGACATATGTAAAAGGCCCATGACACTGATTCGGGAACTGTGACTTATTTTTCACCGTGTACCAAGGCCTCGAAAAATTGTATTTGTTCAATCAAAGATTTAACAAGTGTCTGAGTGCTTGCTGACCCTCTAGTTCTCACGCTGGGCTTACATGTTTTGCTGATGAAGCCACTACCACTGGCTGGATGCTTCAGTGGCATAAAAAATGTCATCATCTTTCCTGACTGCTGTGTTGGTAAATACAATAAGAGCCTCGTAGGCCATATACTCACCACCTGTGAGGAAAGACATTTATTTAACTTGGGTTTTCCAGGGGACATTGAGAAATGTAGAGTAGCATCCCACTAAGGCAGACAATAAATCAACAAAAAGATTTGCTGTTCTGTGTTGTTCCAGCACAGAGGAAGGATTTAAAAAAAATACCATAAAAGCCACAAAGAATTTATGTCAGGTGAACACTTGAAGTTAACAGACCGTAATGATAATGAATACATCCACTAGAGAAGGAAGAAAGAAAACAATTAAGATAGCAACATCACAAAAAAAAATTAAATTATGTATGTATATCTCTTGTCTTCAGAGACTAAATAGTTATAGATTAAGAGCTAAAAACAACAGTTTCTTTACATGTGGAGATAGATGGAGAGACCCAAGGGCAGCCTAACCTAGCCTGCTAAAATAAGTAAACTCTGTTTCTCCAGTTTCATGTATTTCCTTCATATTTCAAGAGAAATAATCTTTGCCTCCATAAGGTTTTGAGTCATGTCTGGTTCATTCTCAAGAAAGCTGCCTTGCCTTAGTCACCCTTAGTCACCCTGCTTCCTCAGGGAACACATTACTGCAATTACTCCTTCACTCTCCGTATTATGAAATAGCCATCTACCTTCTGATTACTTTTTCACTGACCCAGTGGACACAAAGTTAAGTGCTTAGGATGCACTGCTCTGTATGGCTGAAAACAGGCACTTCAGGTGGAATTTGTTTCTGGACACATACCAGCATCAGACCACGGTGAGTCAAACCTCCTCAAATGATCCCTGTTATGGATTTGTTTCCTGCACACTTTGTACAAATCATCTTTCAAAAGAGAACATCACTTAATATGGAAAGAAAAGAAAAAAGGGCAATTTTCTGATATTAACTGGTAAATGCCAGCTTCATAAACATCAATTTGCAGCCTCTTGAGCTTTCAGTGAAGTGCAAGAGCTCACTTTGTGTTTAGCTGTGTCTTTTTACACAAAAGGTCCATAGCAGGAGGAGAGTGTAATGTGATAATGTAAATAACAGCATAACAGCAGTGTCAATAAAGACTCCTGGAGTTGCTCTCCTGGGTCTTCCATGTGATACACTTCTTTTTGCTAAATAATCTGTGATTATGGTTCTTACACACATGAACAACTTCTTTCAACTTAAATATTCCCCTCCCCTTTTTTAAAATGAGTTCTCCTGTTAGATAGATGTTATTTTCATCTTCCCACTGCACCATAAAAATGGGAAAAGTCTCCTGAACATAAATGCTTTTACTCTCCCAGTCCATATCTCCCTCCTCTTCTTGATGGGCATGAAATAACCACCAGTTAAGACAGTTAAAGCCCTTGTAAAACCCATTTCTTCACTTAACTGTTTCAAATGACTAAGCCAGGAAACACAGCTGGCCTTTATTACACAGCTGTGGCATCACAGGAACATCGAGAGAAATGGAAATTTCTTACCAGGGCTTGCCAGCACTGCCTTTCTGCAGCACAAGGTTTCTCGTGGCTGCATCTTTCTGCACACAGCCATCTGAAACTTGGGAACTGGGGAACTCAGTCTGACAGCATCCACCTCGGCTCCAGGAAAAGCTGATGGCAGTAGAAAAGTGTGCTTACCTCAGACTTTGGAATGAACTGGTAATTGCAAGTTTGGCCTGAAAGGAGCATTCTTTTCCTTTGAGTGTTTCTCAGAGTTTACATCACACCACTCTCCATGCAACTGTGAAAAGCAGCAGCATGCCTGGGCAGCTCACACAGGCATTTCTGGCAGTGTTACGTTTTTATTTTGAAAATACCTCAAATGTGTCTTTCCAGGAAACAAAGCCCAATTCTTGTCACTGAAAATTATTTTTTTCAAAAGTAGACGTCTTAAAAACTGAACAGGAGTTAAATTCTAACTCTGTAAGAGTTGAATATTGTTGATTTGTTTTTTATGAATAGTTTCTTAATAAGTTATTTTGTCCCCTGTGAGTATCTGCTAATCTTTAACTCTTTCCAAGACTCTGCAAATGAATGAAATTACTGCTCTAAACTTTTGTCAAAATGTCACCAGCAAAACTGTGGTGGATGCAAACTGTCATGATCGATCCTTTGGCAAGCTTACTGCATTACTAAAGACTTTTTGAGAGCCACATGAACCCAGTACACTCCCCAAATGTCAAAACCCTTCTTGCTCTCTTCCTAGCTGGAAGGCCTGCCCCAAAATACTGGAACACCTGGCTGCAGGAAATCTGCTCTCACACTTCATCCAAATTCAGCCCTGTGAAGAAGGCAGAAATTTGATGCTTTTGCCTCCTGGGATGTAGTTTCAGTCTCTCTGAGTATTTCTTGGAGTGGAAACAAAGCAGAAGAGCTGCCAGAATCTCCAATCCAAGGAAAACTTGTGATGCCACTGCTGTTTTAGCATTACTGATGGTTAAGCAGTATGTTTGTAGCAGTCCTTTGAACCAAGCTGGAAGCAGCTGAGTGTGTGTTAAGGCATCAGTGTGAGGTGACACAAATAAAAGACAACTCTTTTGAATGCCAGTCTGTCACCTGAACCATTAAGCTATCACTCCACCTTTCTGTACCTACTTTGCACGATCAGTGCTTAAAACCTGAAAGTCCTTGTTATACAAGTGACAATTGCTTGCAGACCTTTTATCATAACCTTTTTACCTCTTTTCCTCATTTTTTTGACTAAGCTTTTCTTCTTATTTAGATTTACTGGAGAAGAATATTTGAATGTACAAGGCATCCAAGTGATTCCTGTGGACATGGAAGAATTTCTTCAAAAACCTCTTATTCCAAACATATATCTCAAACGGCACTTCCTGAAGAAACCTTCCAATGTCAGCAATGGTACCACATACACACAGTATTAAGTAAATTAGAGTTCCCACATCCCCCACACTGTGACTTTTATAGTGCTAAAAGCTTAATATACATAATAAACTCAGTATGTATGTATTTCATTAAAGATTGAGATGGATTTACATTAATAATTCAGTTTTCATTAATAGAGTATACTTTCAAGCTGGTGAGACACCTGTCCAGAGAGAACTATGGGTCTTACATGTGAGCCTGGGCTTTCCAAGCACTATTCAAACCCTCCAGATGCTGTAGTATTCCCTCCCGAAAAAAGGGAAAAAATAAAGGGGAATTAAAAAAAAAAAAAAAAGTTAAATTACACAGCAGTGATGAAGAGACAGTTACTAGCAGTGGGAGTTGCTACGTGAAATAGCAGAAAGCAGACCTGTGCATTTGCAGAAACACAAATCTGAAAAAGTGTTTAAAAAAAGGACTGTTTGGGCAGTGAAGCAGTAGGAACAGCTCAGTCCTCAGTGTTCATTTATACCCTCTACTCCCTTTATTAGGTAATCTGAGAATAAGGTATGAGAAAAGTAACACAAATAAAATGTGGGATTGTTCAGGTTTCATCATAAACAAACCAAATGTAGGGCACAATGTTTGCTTTGTAGATTATATAAATTGTTTATTAGGAAGTAAAGTGCTCAGTTTTACAGATCAATTGCACATTCTTGATTGTTGTAGAAGACTTGCATAATTAACAGCTTCCTAATAAGACCAAACACTGTACATTACTATGCAAAAACCATACCTTTGTAATAAGTGACAAATGGTATTATAATCTAAAACTGAAAAATGCATCAATAAAATGTTTTTAACATTTGTCAAGTGTCAATGCACTAACTGCAAGGCCAACTGTCAACACACATGGGTACCCCATGGAAACTTACTGCACTTCAAGATGAAGTTTGTTATCAAGTAACGACACGTTACAGAAATACACCGCAACAAATACAGCTGTTAATGCAAACGTTTTCATAATAAACATATAGTACAAATAAAGGTGAACCACGTGACTGAATTTACATTTTGAAAGACACATTTTGGATATGAATATAAAGACAAGGCTCTGTATATGTAAATTGCTTTGGTATCGTATTTTCTAATTTCCTTGCATACCAGCTGGCCATGTGTATAGCTGGTGTTTCTTTTTGGTCTGTTTGTTTACAGTCAGAAATGCAATTCAACACTGAAAAGCTTTCCTCAGAAAGGTTTCTGAGGTATAAAACCTTTCAATCAAGGCAAGAGAGAGCTTAATCTGAATGCCCTCATCCTACACAAATGCCCTACCCACTGTGCTGTGAACTGTTTGGGCAAATTCATGAGGACTCCTGTGAAAGGGTATGAATTTCTTCCTAACACAGGACAAAATAACCCACAGAAGAACCCACACAAGAATCACAACCCATTCTCCCACATCATTCTGTTCCCGAGACACAGCTACTATGAAATTCCAACACTGACTTTCCTCCTCTTCCACCTTACATTATTAGGTTTCTGTGCGTATGGTTTCTCATAAAAATGGAAAGGCACAAAGTCTATTTAATCTTAGCAAATTCTCTGGTTAGAGGATAGGCATTCTGAGCCACTGCATATCCAGGCAGTGCCAGTGCAAGAATATATGGAACATGGAAGCGTTGTGTAAGCAGGGCTCCCACAAGAATGAAGAGCTAACAACTGCTTGGTAAAACAAAAGGCACCAACATAATACATGCTACTTATACTTTGTTAAACTGGCATTTTTTCCTCCATATACCCTACCAGTAGCTGAGATGTGATTGAATATGTAGCTTTCCATTATCCTTTTCACCAGCTCTGAGTCTTTAAACAAAAGACAAGTGCCATTTTCAGGAAAAAGGCACAGTTGACAGTCTCCCTCCTAAACCAGCATTTCACATATGGAAACATATTGCTAGGCAAAACTTCAAACACTGCCTCAATACCCTCTATAGGAATACAATAGAATTTCAATGTTGCATCTCCTCTCAAAAGTAAAGCTTGTGTGACAAAGAAAGCAGAGGGAATTTAATACAAAACATCAGTGATTATACTACAGACACCTTCCCAAAGGAATCCTGTCTTGCACCTCAGCAGAAAAGTCTATGTAGAAATGTACCTAATAATTTTACAAGCAGTTCAGTTAAATGTAAATACAGACCACACAGTTGAGATGTGATTAGAACTTCACATAGCACAAGATCAGATTTTCGCAACTGTCAGAAACTTCTCTGCCCCCTTCCCTGTCACACCCAAGGACAACCTAGTGGTTTTCAATTTTGTGTGCCTTAAAATAATGTATTCTCTGCAAAGTAGCTGTATTTATCTAAGAACCTCTGGAATGTTTATGCCAGAAACACTTAAACCATGAAAACATAGCATTAAAAAATGGGCAGTTCACAACATAGCTGAAAATTATTTTGTTAGTTGGGTGTAAAGAGACAGTTCTCATATACTTCTTCCAAAATGCTAATTATAATGCACTCAGTTTCTACCACAGAATTATGTAATTTATAAATTACATAATTGTACAAACTAAGTGCATTTTCTTCAGCTTAAAGAAACGTAGTACTTTTCAAAACAGGAAAAATAGAGTATTTTAAGTTAAGTAAAATATTAGTATACCAAGAATAACTCAGAAAGACAAGTAGAAACTAAAAACAACAAGTGCTGTTTTATCTGTCAGCTGTTATAACGAATAAGACAAACTGATGCCATCTTATTTTAAAATTTGTTTTTAAAAGCCTTTAAAATTTGTATTTTCGAAGAGGAAGCAGAAAATTAATAGCCTTTTCTTTTAGTGTGCCAGCCACTGCACATTATTTTGTCTGAAGCTTTCTCCCGTCATGCAAGTGTTCTCAATAATACTTTTATGGAATCACATTTCTGTCCCTGTAGACTTTGTCCCACCTGATATCCCTTCAGTTTCCTGCATTTTTGTTTCCAAGGCTGCCACTCTCCCTGCTGGCATTACACATGGCTTATACAGGCCTGAAAATGATTTATGGAGTGAATATTTACTTTTTCCCACCAGTGAAAATTGTTCTCAGTGGTCAATCACAACAATCCCCTCATGCCAGGGAACAGTGCTGGGGTATTTGCTGGCTGAATACTGACCGGTAACATTTGGAATCACCTACAAAGCTTAACCTACACATGGATGTTGTTCCCACCATTTCCTGCTCCCGCATCAATGCCATCTGACTGGGAAGAAGATGGCCGGGAGTTCCTGGAACGAGGTTGGCCATTCAGTCCAAGGGGTGTTCCCAGCCGATGGCTCATTTGGGAGGCTGTGTCATCCGACTCCCAGCGCTCCAGTTCCTCTTGCACCAGCCGCTCCATTTGTTCCCTGTGGATTTCATTGTCCCGGCCCAGTCTTTCATCCTAAGCATATTAAAAGACACAAGCTGGACGTGCAGCTTCCGAACTGCAGTCTAAGCAAAACCCTATACAATCACAGGAAATTCTTATGCCACTCAAGTACTTCCATAGGCTAATGGGGAAACAGCTCCCACAGCAAACTGTTTTATTTCCAATGATGAAATGCCCAGGTTGCCACCTAGAAAAGCACAACTTGTATTCCACCTGACAGATCTTAGCATCCACAGAAATAACACGTTTCTCCCACTGGCCACCTCCAAAGGGCCCTCAAGAAAGAGAGGGTGAAAGTGGAGGCAGTAGAAGTCAGGTAACCCTGGTGACAAAAGTGCTCCCACCTGCCACACACAGTCCCACAAGCAAAAAAGGAGAATAAGAGCAGGTTGGGCCTGCTGTACTGAATCCTCTAAAATCTAACAGACTAATCCACAAAAAATATGGTATTAATCCCAAAGGACACCAAGGGATGGAGGAGCTGCTTCAGCAACTACTGAACACCACTGCTGTCCAGATCATGGGTTTAAATGGTGAAACAGGCCTGCCGTAAGACATATTGTTGTATCTGAAATTTGGATCATGTTCCCAAAATTTCATATTTTAAATTCCATGCTTTCCTAACACCTAACTGAAATCCCTCGCCCACTGCCAAAGCACCTACCTCCTCTCTACCACCACTCCTTCAATCCTGCCAAGCCAAGCGGTAGGAAGAAGTGCCCACAGCAAAGAAAACCTGCAGGTTGTGACTAGACCACAGAGAGTGGGTTTCTTACCTCTGTCACTCCACCTAACAGCCTTCCCAACACATCTCTCCTTTTTAGCTTGGCCCTTTCCATGGCTTCCAGCTTCACGATAACAGCATCGATCTTGGAGACAATACTGCCAATGGAATGCTCCATGCGATCCACTCGCCTCATGAGTCTGAGGGCAAAAGGTGGGAGCTTCAGTGACTTGGACATTGCCCAGTCAGCACTGTTCTAGCATGTCAACACACAGAGCAGATAAGAATGAGACACTGCTGTCATCCAAGCACGCCTTTGACTTCCCTCAAACCAGTCCTACCATCCAGGAGGGAAAAGGTACACCAGAGCAAGAAGATAAAATGGGCAAAGCACATGGGGGAAAAAAAGTACATCTTGTACTCTGCTTTCACTGCTCTCAGGGCATCATCATGAAAATTTGTTGGTTCCAGTTACACAATTCTTTATTCAGCTAATGTTGCTATAATTAATTAATATGGAGATCTATAATTTCAGACAAAATACACCCAAGTAACTTAATCTTATTAAAAGAACAGCTGAAGTTCTCACTGAACCTAAAATAAACTCAAGGTTTTACTCTTTAGAAAACCAGAAATGTCTTTTCTGGCATTGTTGTAACATGATCCTTTTCTCTGACTTTTCAATGATGAGGTTTTAAGGATGGGGGTTTTGTTGCTGAGTTTTTTGGGTTTTCTTGTTTGTTTGTTTGTTCTGATTTTCTATTTTCTAACCGATTTCCATTAGGCTCTTTAAGGCACTTCCACTTCAGACATTATTTGAAAACTACTAAAAGGAGCAGCTTATGCACCACAAAATCATAACACTTGCTTTTATTAATAATTTGATTAATATCAAGGAGAGAATATTATATAACCAAAAGAAGAAAACCCACAATGAAAGAAAACCAACCAAAACTCAACATGCAGGTTTTTCCCCCTCTGAAGGATAAACTTACACTTGGAACTCTTCATAAGAAACCCCACTAGAGCTGCTGCCCCTCCTCCTGGAGCTGTGTCCGCTGTCTTCATCCTCATCCTCCTCAGAGTCGTCCAGGCTTCGGGGAAAGCTGCGACTGCTCAGAGGACGTGGCAGAGAGCTCCTATCCAGGTCCAGATCCTCCTTTGTGAAAACACAAGCCAGAGAGAGAGACAGGGAGGGAGAGAGAGAGAAAATATAAAAACTTTCACCTGTACATGTGGCATGGTGGTGTCAAGGTCAAAGAGCCTCTATCAGCTCCCCTGTGCCTTTTTACAGTTCTGCTCAGACAGCCAGGAGTGACAGCAAAAGTGAAGGGAGACAAAAGGATTCTTCTAAGACAGCAAACCAGCATAGGGAGCAGACTGGCAGACAGTGCTGGTGGAACACCACTCCTAACGCAGAGCTCACCCTCTCTTTCTCCAGGTCATCTCTCATCTGCTGATATTCATGCTCTGTCAATTCCTGGTCCCCATCCTGGTCATATTTGGTAAATATTGCTTCAATCTCTGCATCTGTGTGCCCCTTCCTGAAAAGGCAGTAAAAGCAGTTCCTTTACTTTCCATTTTTCAGATGCTGAAAGAACTGTGTGTATTAGAAAACACCTCACTTCAGACAGACTTTCATCCCCAAGACAAAGACATCCCAGCATTGCCTACAAATTCACAACACTGATAAAAACCCCTCAGTCCCCACCTTCCATTAGTTAAAGCACTAATCTTCCCTACGCTGAACCTTTCTCCTTCGTAACTCCTTTCTATATCTCCTTGATTTGTACCCTTGCCTTGGACTCCTGACTGTCCACAAACTCCTGAAATGGTCTGACAGAAACATTACCGTTTCCTCAAAGGCATTAGGTCTCTGCTTCTTCAGAGATTTCTGTGTTTTTCTCCCCAGAACACAGAAATTCAAGGAGGCTGGGCCCCAGAGCTTCAAACCCTTCCTCTGATGTGGCATGCCAACACCAACCATAGTGCAGAGAAAAATATTCTGCTGTGTGTCTTTATTCACATTAGTGTACTTTTGTTAGAGGAAAATCACATCAAAAAGTTAACATCACATGTCTTTGGGGACACTATTCAAGGTTGGAAGTAACAACTCCCTTACCCTTTGAGATCTTGCCGGAGTTCATCAAAATTGAGTTTTCCTCCACCTTGTCTCAGACTTTCTGAAATGTCATCAACAGTAGTTTTCTTCAATTTAAGTTTGATCATGGCTTTGTTGTAGCCCTAAAAGAGAAAGTGAAATTTTGTTGTTCCTCATGAAATGAGATTTCTAATATCTTTTTTGATTACAAAAGTCAGCTACTGTACACTCTCATTCAGTATGTTCAGTGTGATCATTCAAAGCAAAGTTTCAGATGACTGAAATACATTGTGATGGGAAGTTTTCACTCATTTAATTTACACACAGCTTAATTCATTTTAACTGAGAGGTGTACTCTCACCAGCTGCTGCCAGCTTTACTTTGTACAGTTTATACAGTATTTTCTGAAATAAGTTCAGATGTGAGGAATAAGATGTCAAACAAAACATTACATTTACCTTCCTGATAAGGTCAGACAGTTCCATTTCTGCTTTCTGTTGTGCCATATCCGATTTGACTTCAGAGTAGGTATCATTGATAATGGCCAAAAACATGTTCTGTTCGTAAGAGAAAACAAAAATTCTGAAATCTGAAATTTCAACAAGACTGAGCCCTACTGCTCCTATGACCTTCTTGTGCAGACCTATATATAGATTTTGTTTTAAAAGGCCAGAAGAAAATGGTGGTCTGTTTAAAAAGAAACAAACATCCAGAGCTTGATATTGATACATTATGTGCTGCAGTATAACAACTTTTAATCAACATTACTGGTTATTAACATAACTGGAAAATTACTTTCCAGAGAGGGTTCACAGCTACACACAACAGTGGCAGTAAACCCTGCAAGGCCAAACTTACACAGGTAACAACTGTGAATTAACCCAGGCAACACAGCTGGTAACAAAAATGCCTGAGAAATCAAGTTAACTATTCATCCTGTAATAACCAACACAAACAAAAGGTTCTTATCTAGTTACAGCTCTGCTTGCATTTCAGACTAAAGATAAAATCAAAAAGCTTAAAATCAGGCACTTGGCATTTATAGCATCAACTCTGAAAAGAGCTCTTTCTTGTTTAGAGAAAGGAGAAAATCTTGGTCTCACTAACCCTGTGCCAAGCATGTAACTTAATCAAAAGATGCTGTCATTACTTAAAGGTGCCTGCTGGACATGGAGTAAAGATGACTGAACTGCAAATTAGATATTCATGCTCAAAAAGAATTTCTAAATTTACTGGCACATTCAACGCAGAAAGGCAGTGTTATCCTCTGTTTCCTTATGGACTTAAAAAATGTGCTTTGGAACAATGTTTCAGTGCTGTATCTTTATGCATTCATGCCCAACACCAGAGAAGTAAAAGGTAACTTTACAACTCACTATTGTGCTATTTTTTGCTGCTATTTTGCCTAGCTTTAAGAGCTGGTGCTTTCTGCCCATCTTCCCTAACTTAATTTCCAGGTCTCAGACTGGTCTCAAGGGACTTACATCAACATTTCATTCAGGTTAAATGAGAGGCTGTACAGATATAAATAAACACACAAAAATATAGTGAGTATTTTGGATAACCTGCTCTGACTTCACCTTCCAGTGCTTTTCTGTTGCACCTTAGAACAAAAACACTTCTTTCCCTTGCTGGAGACTAGACTCTGTTCCTCTCAAATATGTGAGGTGCTACAAAGCAAATAGGAAACTTGATTCATGTGTACCTTTGGCCAGAGTGACCAATATATTATTTTCCCATTGACTCCTGGTCCATCTCACTGAACACTTAAAATTCTCTGCTTCCTTACTAGTGAATATCTAAGATGAAGTCTTTTCCCACAAATAAAATCTGAACGCCATTCCTCCTCATCTCAAACAGTAATAAAAAGCTGCACTAAGTATAAAGTCACTAAATAACATTAAAAATTATGATGATAGAGCACTGCTGTACAGTTCTAAGGTTAGTAAAATCCTGCATTTATCCTTGCCACATAACCGAGTATACAAAAGATGAGTACTCACTTACAATACACTCCCTGATGTATTAGTCAATAATGTCTACATACTGAACTTCCTACAATCCTATTTGAAAAGTGCACAGGTAATCTGCATTGGGGAGGGGAGAAAGGCAGGGCCTGACTGCCCTGGAGAAGCAGAACAAGATAGGAGAGAGGCAAACCTGCATATCTGAAAGTTGCTGCACTGCTGATGAACCAGGCTCTTGTAGCCCGCAAAGCTGTGTGTGGCATGCAAGAACAAGGTTGTTGTAAACACAGCCAGCCACACATTAGAGCACTTTACAAACCAAGAGACTGCATGGAACAGTACAGCTACTTTTCACCAAAAGATACAGCCTTGATGTATGCCAACCAGGCACTATTCAGATTTTTGAAATAAAATTCTTCTTCTTCTTCCTCATAATCATCATTATCATCATCATCATCATCATCAATTTTAAAAACACAATGTGGAGCACTACATGAGAATGACAACAAACATAGAGTGCAAATCAATTTTAAATTAAGAAAAAAGGGAAAGTGTAGTGATCAGCCATGTAGCAGTCAGGCCCCTTCATGGGCCATACACCCACCACTATCAGAAAAATCCCCAAAAGTAGCAGGAGGAATCAAAGGACAAGCGATGCAAAAATAGGCACTGATCCGCCCCACACAAACAAAGTGTACATACCAAAAGAATGAAGAACATAAAGAACGCAAATGTAGTGAAATAAATAGGTCCCAAAATTCGATTAGCTTCTTCAACCTCTGTGAAGTTGAAGTCTCCCAGAATGATGCGGAACTGAGTATATCTTAAAAAACAAAACACATCCAGGAGTTGAAGAAAACATGACTGGAGCTGTGCAAGGATTCTCAAACTATTTTATTCTAGCAGTGTGACTGATGGGTTGCAGTGAGTTCTGCGGTAACACTTTATCAGGAATAACCAATTCATCAAGCACATCTACAGGCATAACCAAACTCACAGTCAGGTGCCACACACAGAACAAAATCATCGTGGTTACTTCTCCCTTTTGGTCACAACAGGAAGCAGAGCAAACTAATAATTACAACTGTGAAGTTTTGAGACTCACTTCCATCTCTCTCACACACATAAAACCCCAACCCTCTCCCTCTAAGCTGGAAAAAGTGTGGTACTTTACAGCACCATTAGCATATTACCAGTTCCTTCACTTCTCTGCAAAAACTCTTTGCAACACTGCCCCAGTGTAAGGGGGTAAGGGAAATCAGTGACTGAACAACCTGCTGATTTCCTCACTTACAGTCTGGTTATGTTGTACCAAATCAATCAAGGAAAAACTGATTAGCAACCTTATATTAAGTCCTCTCTCTCTCCTGGATTCCAGATACTTATAAATTTTGTGGTTGGCTAAGATGGACTCTGTTTGAGTCAAGCAATTATGAGCACTCTCAGGAACACAGCCTTTTTATGCATCCAACACTGCAGTATGCATTTAACCACTGAACACAGAGTCATTGCTTTGTCTAGGAATGTGATCAACTGCTAAAAACCATGGCACTTCCACCAACCAAAATGTGCCAGTTTTAGCTTACTGATCTGACTACAGCATACTTTTAATCTCACAGCAAAAACACTGAGATAAAAATGTTATAAAAGATGTACTTGCTACTGGGCTACATCAACAGTGGTATGCCTGCAGCCTATCTGTTTTAGATGGATGTCACAGATTCACCTCTGATAAAGCATCCAGACCCCTTTATCAATGTACCAAGATCTTCCTTGCATTTTTTATATGTGTACTTACATGCAGTCTTGGAAAGTGCTGAAGTCATCAATTTGCGTGCCAAAGACAAGATAGGCCAACTGAGCATATGCTAAGAAAATAATAAAAAACATAATGGCAAAGCCAATGACATCTTTGACGCAGCGAGACATAGTGGTGGATAACTGGCTCATTGTTCTGTTGAAGTCAACAAATTTGAAAAGCTGTTAAAAAAAAAAAAAAAGAAAAAGGCTGTAAAAACAAGGAAGACAATTTCTTAACATAATTGGTCTCCGGACTTTCACCTGAGATGTCTTACTGAACATGACTGGAGACAAAGCTGCACCCAGTAAAAATTACTGATTTATCAGTTGAGGAATAATAAAAACATTTCTTAACATGTCTGCTGACAAAACACAAGCATTTACTCCATCTTCTAGACCTAAACAAGAGCTGACTAAAACTGTAGCAAAATACAACCTTGCTTTTCATCTGCAAGAAGTTATCCCTGTGTTCTGAGTTTCTCACGACTGATTTTGACAGAAACATGAGTAAACCTCAAATACTGTGTTTCATGAAACTCAGGATATTGCTTACATTCTAATGTTAGAATAAGGAGGTGTGTCTTGGAGTTACCTTGATCCAGACAAAAAACACAGTGACTGCAGCAATGTTGTTGAACTGCATTTGCCAATACGCCAAAGATTCAAAATTGGGGAATGAGTTCTGATCTTCCAGCAGTTTCTTCAGGAACATATCAACAGTTGATGTCCTATAGATGCTAATTCCTATAGCTACCACAGACAGCTGAGGACAAAAGAAACACACAAATTTACCAAAAGTGATTAGGGTTTTAAAACAACTTGTTTGAGCCATGTATGTCAGATAAAGTTAAGATATGAGGAACTTCATGCATTTCACAAGAAAACCATTATAGTCCTGGACTACAGACAAATAGTCTGGGAATAAGAAGATTTAGAAGTCATTTCCTTGCCACAAGTGAAGAACAAGACAACAGTGACACCTAGCAGGCTTAGAAAAGTGATGCTGCCACAGAGAAGAAAATATAAGGAAGGGAATATGACAACTCAAAAGAATAAAGGTGAACAAGAACAAAGAGCAGAAAGACAGCAATAGCCAAAAAGGCATTACTGTTTCTCCAGAGCACAGACTGAGCAGTATTGATTGCCCAGAACAAGCAACAGCAGAGAAGCTGCAGTTTTACCATATAGGTTTCTTGCTTTGACTTCTGCAAATGTGCTGTTCATTGCTGTAAGTGAACACTTCGCCATATATAGAGAGACGTAAGTACATAATCCTACATTTAAATAATGCCTTTCAAGCAAGGCATAAACATAGAATTTTGACCCCTTCTGTGAACTGAATTTTACACCCACACTTGAATACTCTTCACTGACTGTAACAGCAAAGCATCTTATCCCTGTCCCCACCATTAAGTGTAAAAAACCAGCACACAGTTCATGTAAACATCCTCCAAACAGCCCTTCATTTACAAAGCACTGTGATGCAAGTATCATTTCCCTGGATTACAAATACTAACTTCAAGATTGAAACCTTTGATTCATCCAAGCCTGAGGATACAAAATGAATGTGGGACTGGAACTGTTTCAGCACTTCTGCCTTTGTATACTGTTGGTAAGCACAGCTTGATTTGAGTCCAGCAAGAATTATATTATGCAGTTTTAAATCCAAAGCTCATATTTCTGGGACACTAAGATTACTGATGTGCAACACTGTCCACTTAACCAAGACAGCTACTAGCACTCTACAATTTTGAGACACTTCTTCAAACCTGGTATTAGCTGATGAGTATTTAATACCACAATAAATCTCTTTATGGTTCTTTGCACACATATTCAAATCCCAGTCCCATTCCTCAAAATGCAAATCCCTTCTTTAAAGCAGATGATTTTCTTACTTGAAAGCCAGTGCAATAGTATGTACCAGATATGTAGAAGAGAGGGCAAGTTTGTCACCTCCAATAATAGCTAATTCTCTATAAACAAAAACTGTGAAAAACCATTATGGAAAAATACTCTAACTTTGCACCAGGTTGAAACCACTGAACACAGAATAACCAACTTTGCAAAACACACCAACACTGCAACACAGACTCAAATTGTCTTATTCAGACTGAATAGCCTAATAGGTCTGTAAGTATGCTTCCTAATGATGGTCCTACCCCTTAAAACCACGGTAATAATACTGAGTAATGATTCCCACAAAGTGTGTTTTAGAAAGTAATTTTATCCTTATTACAAAGGTTGCTTACCACAATTATAAGGATATCAAGGCAATTCCAAAGACTTCTGAAGTAGTGCAGTCTATGAATGCGAATTTCTAAGATCTCTTCCACCATATAATACAGAACAAAAAGACAGAAGGACATTTCACAGGCTGCCAGGAAAAAATCAAAAGTGGAGATATAATGAATCAGCCTCACTGGCTGAAACTGCCAAGATGTAACCAGGCCTCCAGTGGCTGGAAACTCCACTAACAACCTGCATTTAAAATAGGGCAAAGAAAAAAGAATTTAGTTCAGCCAGACTGATGAAAAGCACTACCAAAAGACACATGGGTTTATTTGCATAATTATTTAAATAATAGAAACAAACCCACATATGATTCAGAGATGACACCACACAAAAGTTGTAAACACGACCAAATTCAATTTTGACTAAAACCCACAGCATTTCAGGAACAGTGAGGAAACAGACAGATTTGTTTTAATCTCTGCCTGTTTCATGCTGTCTAAAGGCTGATGGTCTATACCCATGTATTTACTTGAACAAACCAACTCCCTAGAGAAGTCTCCGGCAAACTGCACCCAAGGCATTGTGGCACCAGAAAAGCCAGGACAGACTCCATGAGGAGTCTCACTTCTTTGACAGGGAGGCATGGCACTTCAGTTGTCTGTCCCCTTTACACAAAACATACACTTACCCATGTCCCCAAAACAAAGCAATCACAAGAAACCACCAGGCTTACAACCCACATTGTGTAACTGAACATTGTCATGGTTCTGTTCATACCTGACCACGCAGAATAGGTTGATGTTTGCATTGTACACAGAAAAATCAATGAAAGCTGCTCTGGTCCCTCTGTCCAGCCACAGGTTCTTCTTCAGGCTCGCAATCTGCAGAGCTGTCACTTCTCTGGTCCTCGAGAGGTCCTGGTAATAACCAGCCCCACTGTACGTGGCAATCAAGCCCCAGTGGCTGCTCCCATTCAAATCCTTCTCATTGGTATAGGTCCAGCTAGTTCAGAAGTGAAACAGAGCACCTTGGTCTTTCCACCTTCAAATTACAATTAACAAAACAAATACCAACAAAACCTGACCAAAAAACAGGTATTAAGTGTTGATGTAGCCCCCCCCCCCCGCCTCCCCGAGAAGGAAGTTACAAAGTTACTTTGACTAACACCTTACAATTAAGATGGAAAGATAGGTCACAAGTATATTAAAAAGGAGTATGTGTCTACAGGAATGTCACATACGCCGTTCCATTTCGAAGTCCAAAAGGAGTAGTATCTTCATTAGCTACAGAATAAACATCATAGCAGTCTTTGATTTCATCCTTTAAATCTTCAGGTATGGAGCATGAACCATTTCTGACTTTCAGCTGCCGAATGCGAGGCACCCCCAGGAGCAGGTTCTCATAATAAATGAAGCTTTTGTTTCCTGCCATGGTTTTGTTGTTGTACCACATCTCCCAGTAAAGACCGTCCAGCAAAGGGCCTTCTGTGAACTGGGGAGGATGACAGAACTTCAGTTTGCATGTTGCCAGCACTGTTTTTGTAGATCTTCATTCCACAGAAGTGTTAGAATTGCAGTTAAAAATTTTTCTGACATAAGGCTTTACTGTTACATGTCCTCCAAGGACATCCCACAAACTTGCCCTATCCTACCCCATCAATATAAATTTTCACATATTAAATGCCTACTTAGTTCCATAGCTTTGATATTGTGCATATAGATCTTCATGCACAAACCCTACCACATTAGGAAATAAGATCCTACAGGTTATATTTACAGTTCACGACAGGACCAGTGAACCACAGCAACAGAGATATAAGAACTTGGGTTTAGATTACCTTCCAGAAGTCATCCATTGATGACAAAGTTTTGAAATCAGTTCTCTCCGTTTTTGACACGGGTGTTTCCAGGAAGAGCTGTGACATAACCCTTGTATAATAGTACATACTGGAACTCACTGTCCCATAAGTCACTGCAGAAGATTTGGTAAGGAGTGAGAGATAAAGGAATGAGGGAAAGAGGAAAAACAAAAGAAGAAAAAAAAGTACTTTATTTGTTTTGAATACATCAGGTTGTATTTGTACAGATTCTGTAGTGGAACTATTATGCTTCAAAACAAAATCCACACCAAACAGCATTTATCTGTCAACTGTGATTAAAATACAAAAAGCAGTGAAGGTAGACTGATCAATCAATTTAAAATACTCCCTTCTCCTTCTCACACCTCATTCTATTATTATTGCTTCTACCAAAGCTAACGTCAAGGAAAACAAAGGCAGAAATCAGCAGCTTGAAGAGAGGCAGGTAGTGCCTTTTTAGGTGGCTTGTGCTATCCAAAGCATGCAAAGAGAACTGGCACAGATGGCACTTAGACCTCAGGAGAACTATGCTGTGCTTGAGCAGATAATGACAGTCAACACGGATACTGCAGAGCACTGGGAATGACATCGATTAGGCAACGAACCTCCAGCACAGATGTGCAGTGCCCTTTAAGAGAAACTCCCCACATAAAATAAATGACTGTGTTACTCTTTTTCCTTACACTGGGCCAAATATCTGGCTGAGGGCCACAGAGCATAAATTATAAAATTATGTACAAAACTAAGATGGTTTGAGGAAATAGTCTCTGGCATGGATATTGTTACCACCTATAAATACTTAAACCACTCTATGGCTAAAACTCAGAGGAGCCTGAAAGATTAGGCCTACACTGAACAACCACTGTTAGTTTTGACAATTTTATAAAATTTACAAATTTTGTGTTTCTTTTAACAACCAGAGAACAAGAACTACTTTTAATAGACTTCTGCTGTGCACATGGAATGTATCACATGACTGTGCAATACCTGAATTCTCTCTAAATATGTACTCTCCAAACCACAAGAGAACAAGAAATGCCCACAGCATTTAGCCTGCACTGGGAAGTTCTCTCCTGGGGCATGCCAAGCCACAGACCAGACTGACCTACAGTTATTGCTTATGTGAAAAATAAAAAGGACAGTACTTAAAAAATACTAATGAATTAGTAATATCTCTACATATTTAACATACTACATTTTTCCTTTATTCTGTTAGCAAAAATCTTTTTCTGTAGCAAAGCAAATAGTTACCAGCCTGTTAAAAGTCAAACTTCTCCCGCTGAAATAAATTTAACTTTAATGCAGGCCCCTCACTGGTACACTTCTCCTGGTGGTACAGCATGCCAGCCACAAGCAGCCTTACACTACTTCGTTGATAAACCTGCTCTAACCGTTCTTAAATGACTCAAGAAGGAAAAAAAACATTATATTTAATATATAAACATGTCTGCCTTACAACATCAAAGCAGTTGTGTCAATGGTATAAAATTTGGGCTTTTTACTAATTCTGCTACATTCAAGCAGAGCAGACTTGCTCTCAGAGACAGTCTACCAATGTAGTTTTGCCTTTGCTTTTCCACTCTGGATTCCCTCTCACAAAAATTAAAAACATCACCTTGTTGTATTAGAACTGATCATAAATGGTAACTTAAGTGTCCCCAAAATTTCAGCCATATAGAACAGAACTGCCCACACTAGAAACTGGAGACTTGAAGCATACTGGCCTTCTAAAGATACACTAACTCAATGTATATGTATTTTGTTGGCTTTCTCTCTAGAAAACAAATACAACAGATATTTTGTAACTCCACAAAAAGTTGTTTCTTGCATTTTAAGTTGAATGTTACTCTGGTCTGTGTTCTTTAGTGTTATGATACTTCATATGGTATCAAGACAACAAAAAAATGACACAAATCTCCAGCTGTGATCTGTACACAACCTTGGTGATGAACTTCAAACGTGGTGATTTAGTTCAATTATTTGTCCTAGGTGACTAACTCCTCCTCTTCATATTTACCAGTTCTGCTCAGTGATTTCAAAAAGTCTAGCCGAAGTATTACACTGCAATGTGGTACTACAATTTAAAAATGCTCTCTAAAAACAAAGAACGTTACCATCCTGCCTAAAGATTTGAAACTTGTTAAGGCACAATCTCAAGCAACAATCCATGCACAGAAACAAGAGAAATACTTGATTCCAAGTATTTGCCTAGACATCTGCCCATTAATTCTTCCCCCACACCAAACAACCTTCCTTTTGGAATCACAGCAAGCAGATAGTACAGAACAGGGTGCACTGCTGCTAAACAGTACATACAGACACACAGGACCACGAGGAAAATCATGTACGTGATCAGCTCCCGTAAAACACTTTTCAGGTACCGCTCTCTGCTGGTGTTTCTCTCTTCCATGAGCCTTGTCCCCCACAGACCTTAAAATGAAAAAAAAAAAAATATAATGAGGTGCACAGATGTCTGGTACAGATACATAAGTGACATAAGAAGTGGTGTTGAAAGCTTAACCTATGTCATGCCAGCTGCAGGTTCTTCTATGGATTTTAAACTGATATAAATTTAAACAAGAATAATTTTCTTCATAGACTGAACAGGGCCTGAGGCAGATTCAGCTATTCATGAAATACCATAATAATTCAGGAACAGCTCAGCAGAGCTCTAACAGAATCTGTGAAACATTTGCAGAAGTGCTGTCACTTAGAACCACATGGTATAAAAACAGATACAAGGATAAAGACACACACAGACAGACAACCTTCAAGAAATGGAAGTGCAGTGCTTTGGTATATTTTTAAACATGAAAAGCATTGTTAGGTGAATAAAAATGCACATTCAGTGTTGAACTTTTAGGATTAGTCTTAACTTGCTATGTGAAAGGATACATGAGTCAAATATTTTTAAAACACCCAAATCATAACCTTCCTCTCCTAGACAGGCAAGAGACACAGAAGGGATCTTGGTGAGCATTTCTACATGGTTTCTTTCCCTGCACAACAGAGAGTTATCAATTAAACATCAGTAGCAGTCTAAATGAGCAACTGCTGTCTAGTCTAGCTGTCAACTTGAGCAACTGCATCAGTTGAACTGTTTCTGCCTGTTCTTCACTTCATATAATGCTTGACAGTCCCAAAAAGACAGGAAGAGAAGCTACTGAACTTTGGTGATCCCTTCCAAATGAGTAACAGAAGAGAAAAACGATCTTTTAAATGGAGTCTCTAAAAGAAACAACCACCTTGAAACAAAATGCAGTTAGCAACCACCATACTTATTTCCTATGCCTGGTACAGAACAAAAAAAGCTGGGAATAGCTGCTGATGCTCAGACTGTTCCCTTCACAGAACTTCTCTTCATTTAAACATAAAGCAAGGCAATCTGACCTTAGTTTCTGATGAGAGAAGAGCATTTAAAACTAAAAATTCGCTCCTACAGAACTGCACTACACTTTCATCCTTTTCAGGTGTTTTAAACAGCCAACCTTTCAAAATATCCTTTATACTCGCAGCAGATGGAAATGTAGTAACCTCAAACTCCCTATGAAAAATCTTGGATCCATCAAACCTACCACAGTAATTTGAAATGGAACAGTAACAAAAAATAGCCAAAACACATTATAAAGCTGACAATGAAGCATGAGTTCAGTCAATCTGCAACCACTGCAACCACTAAGACAAAGGGCTAAGCTGCCTGCTGCAGACCTTTCTTTGCTAACAGAGATGGGAATAAGGAAGCTTTTCCCTCTACCTGCATAAATGAGAAAAAAATAACATGTTAGATGTTTCCTGAAGCCTTTCAGCTATGACATTTTTAAGCTGCGACATAAACATGGAAACTTCTCTTGCACAGGTACAGCAAGCACTAGCAGTTTAAGCATTAATCTCTGTTCACATGGCTTAATAAGTAACTTATAACCTTTCCTAGTGTCAGCCTCCAAATAAGTGAGCTTTTTCAAGGCTGTTCTTTAACGCCAAGTTTGAAAAAGTGCAGATACAGCCTGCAACTCTACTATACTAAATGCCAAATCCTCCCCATTAGGTCATTCTTGAAGACAAAAACATAAATCCAAGAATATTTACAGAGTCACTAATAATAAAGAACTCAACAAATTCAGCCTCTAGCACAGCACTATGTTGCACTAGCAACCCTCATAATAAAGGCAGGAAAACATTATGGAAGAGAGGAAGAAAAGGCTGGAAAAGCCAGTGAGCTAAGCCAGCAAGAAAGCCAAGTCCCAGCTGTCAGCACATTACTCACCAATAAGAAATGTGGTGAGCAGAAGCAGAAAGCTTCCAAACTCAAACTCTGTCATATTAGACTATTGTCAGGAGTCAAGTTAGCAAAGAGCAGAAAGTTACAGCAAAGAAAGAACCCAACCAAACAGCACCAGGGATCATACAATGACCTTTGTGCTAAATGAACTCTGAATTTGCCCAACAGCTAGCTTGGAGCTTTCACTAGCTCTTACACTTCTGCAATATACATACATTATTCCCCTTTTTGCCTTATTAGAATATTGATTTAGATTCATCAAGCATAGTGGAGGTAAGCAGTGCTGGATTTGACATCTGCTGCAAGCACCAAAACTGTTTTGTTTCCTTATATAAATTTGCCATTCATCAACTTTTTGACAGAATCTGTGTACTTTTATCAAATAAATCTGCAACAAACAATTGCTCATTCTCATTCTGTATGTAGCATTCTTCATGAAAGTAACAATTAATGAGTGACTGGGAAGGGTATTCGGTACCTTCATTTACCAATTCAAGAAATGCCCAACCACACATCAGTGATGATACACATGAGGACATGGCAGCACTGGGTGACCAAGTACAGCTCTGCAGGTCAGGATTACCCTTCCAGCCTGGCTCTGGAAACAGACCTTCTTTTACTCATCAAAACTTCTGGTAACTTCCTTAACAGAGTAGAATAGTCAGCTCCTCTTCTCTCAGCATCTGGGATGTTTGCTGAAGAGATCTGTAAAACTAGAGGACTACAGCCACTTTATAGACACTCATGTTAGAATCTGAACAGAGTCTACAAGAAGAAGAACCTAAAATACTGATGGTCTGAAGTAGCTGACTTTCTATTCACTTAGCAACTCCTGTTAGTTTCTCCAATGGCTGCAATTACCAAAATCCCAACACCTTAAATCCCCTCCGCATTTTTTTTTCATATCTGACAGCAAGTGTAAGCTGTCATCAAACATCCTTCAGTACTGAGCGGCACCTTTTTTGCCATGGTAACACTATCACTTCTGATATCCAAAGGATTAATCCCTCTTGTTGAATTCTGTCTAGTGAGATGGAATTTAATTTTAAAAATCTATGCCAACTTTCCTGTAGTCATCTTCAAGTAAAACTGAGTGCACCATTTTTCAGTCTTCAAAGATCCTCATGGATATCCATGGAATGTCAAAAGGACTGTAGAGTATTCTTTCCAATATTAAACCCTCAGTTATCCTTCAAGTGCCCTACAATAATGTCAGGCTTGAAATCAGCACTGTGTAGCACAGGGATCACATTCTTCAGAGAAAGTGTTACCTATACCACAGGGAAGTACAGCACCCTGCAGCACCTCCACAGCACCAAAGTCTCACCCAGACATTTACTGTGCCCAGGAATTTATGGCAACATTCTCATCCAAGAGCCAGAAAAAGATCTGTTGACTACAGTAACTTTAGCGACACTTGCCTACAGATGCAGGTCAGGAATTGACAGAAACTGTTCCAAGTATTACTGCAGAAATCACAACAGAGATCAAACAGGAGTGACATGTGCCAGGTCACCACTAAGTCGCTCTCACACTTGCCTCATGTACACGTACTGCTGTTTTCCACCACAGGTAAAAACATACACAGGAGGTCCTTCTTGGCAACAACTAAGATGAAGAGAGCATCTGAACTTAGATAAAAGTTTTTATAAAATGGCTTGACTTTCTCCATGGGAAGCAGCTCTTTTCCTGGGCAATTACATATCTCAGCAACAGACTAAAGCAAACACACCACTGATGACTCCAAACAGAGCAGTGCCAATTCATGCACAACACAACTATTACTGGTATTTTTTTCCTGGTCATGCTGGTTTCTTGTTATGAAGTGATTTAGGTCATTGAACATGGTTCCAATAAAATCTGCTGAAAAGAAATGCTCTATTCCATAATCTCTGCAAGTCTGACTTACATACAACTAAGACACTGCAATGTTCAAGAGGGATTTATTTTGGTGCAATACAGCCGAAGCCAGAGAAATCACTACAGCAAACGATCTTTGAATGCACATGAAAATAAGAGAAGGTACAAATCCTTGCTTAAAGTCAAGTTTGTTTTGATAGTTTCACTGATGCTGTAGCAGCCAGTAACAGTACTATCTATCACTTCAGAAAATCCACATTTCAGAAGAAGATTCTTTATTTTCTAAATATGGCTTGCTTTTCCTGCAGCTTTATAACTATAATTTTGCCCAACGCTTAAACCAATCCTTTGTTTAAAATCCTCACCGTTTGAAGCTGACATTTTAAGCTTCTCTGAAAAGAAAGGAGGGTTTTTCAACGTGCTCCCACAACCTTAAATCCAAAGGACTCCCCATCCAGCATTTTCTCTGCTGTGTCAAATCAACCCTGTACAAGACTCAGTAGACAGTTAATGCAGTAAGCTTTGAACGATACCCTAAATGTTCACTTGGTGTGTGCCCAGTTTTGCTTCAAATGCTGTCCCTGGTCACCAGCTGTGTGACAACAGGCAGCTCTTGACTGTCAAGGGCAGTACCGAGGTACTGCACAATACTGCAGAAAAGAAAAAGTGAACCAAACACCCTCCCCGCAAACACACTCTAAGTATTCTATGCCATCCTAACCACTTCTGCTATAGAATGGGGGATATTGAGAAAGAGGGAAGGACAAGCATTCTGCTCCAACTCTCCAAAGACCTGGTGCTGGGGCAGAAAGCCAAGGCTGGAAAAGACCTCTGAGATCCTTGTGTCCAATCTATGACCCAACTTGACCATGTCAACTTGACCATGGCACCTAGTACCACATTCAGTCTTTCCTTAAAAACTTCCAGGCACAGTGATTCCACCACCTCCCTGAGCAGTCCATTCCAATGTCACCCTTTCTGTATAGAAATTCCTCCTAATGGTCAACCTAAATCTCCGCTATGCGGGAGTGTCTTACACAGAATGCAGCCAGGAGTAAGACCTGGGAGGCAGAGAGGTGGGGAAAGGAAGGAGAGAGGCGTGGGTGCATCTGCGTGTGCTGGAGGACATAACCGGGACGGGGATCCGAAGATGGATGTGCAAGAAGAGGTGGGGACACAGAGACAGGGGCAAGGATGGAGGGAAAAGGACACGGGCAGAGGAAAAGGAGGACTACAAACAACTCGACAGTGCGCAGGAAGCGGCACCCGCGGCTCGGGAGCTGGGTCAGAGTGTGGGGTGCCGGGGCCGCGGCTCTCTCACCTCGCAGTCTCCGCGCCAGGCGCTTGGCCCAGGCCGCTCTGAGGAGCGCGGCTCCGTCGGGCGGCCCCGGGAGGCGGCCCGGCCCCTCGGCCCCACCGGGCCCCGCGGGGCCCCGCCGCGCCCGTCGCCCGCCGTCCGCCGGGCTCCCCGCGCCGCTGCCCAGTGACGACGCGGCTCGGCTGCCCCACTCCACGTCCATCTCCAG
>VZTJ01004776.1:86899-120110 GCA_013397795.1 Orthonyx spaldingii
CCCGGCCAGCCGCACCTGCCGCCTGCCATCGGCCCCGCCGCCGCCCCTTCCCCGCCCTCCGGCGGAAAGCCCGGAGTACGGAGGGAGACGTAGTCGCCCTGGCTCCCAGCGGGGGCGGCGGCCGGACCTCCTTCCCGCCCTCCTTCTCCTCCTGCCACGCCTCCCTCCCCTCTCCAAGGCAACTCCGCACCGCCCCTGCGGTAGCGGTGCTGGGGTCGGCGCTGGGTGTTTGGAGTCCCGCTCATCCTCGGTGAAAGCAGAAGAAGGCCTCACGAAAGGGTTGTATTGGTTACATTTGTGGGGAACAGCGGTTTCACATCATTTTAAGAAGAATTAAAGTTTCCCCTACCTGGCCCCAGTCCCAGTGAACAGTAACGTAGGTACAGCGTTTTGAGGTTTTATTTAAGTCCCGTTACAGCAAAACACAGCCCGGCAGCGCAGAGAGCAATGTGCCCGAGGGGCGACCCTTGCCCGCCGTGTCCCACAGCCTCCGCCGGCACTGCCCCAGGGGCCACCGGTCATGGACCACGGCAAACCTCAAAAGTCACCACGCGAACTACATTAACAAACAGTTCCCCGAAATGAAGCTACTCTCCGCTTCTCTTAGGCAGGGATTGAAAAAGAAGGGAAATATTTTTTTTTTTCTCCCTTTAAAGGGTGACTTCTTTACTCTCGGTGCTGTGACGATCTTGAGAATCCTCGGCACTTTCCAGGGTTTGGTTGCTGATATCGTCAGAGAGCTCAATTGACACGTGGTCCCGGCTCTCCCTGCTTTCCACACTTGTGTGACTGCCCCCTCTCTCCCTGCTTTCCACACTCGAGTGGCTGTCCCCTCTGACACCAGACTTGCTACCGTCTCCCTCTGCCTCATGGCTGTCGGATTTGTGCCGGCTGTCGTTTTCCAAGTGCTGGTCACGCGGTTTGCTGTCCAGCTCGCTACTGTCCCACCCGTGGTTCTGGTCAGACCATACCACGCTGCTGGCGTGCTTCCTCAGCGAGCTGCGGGAAACAGAATCCTCCCGGGAGACAGAGCGCTGGCTGTCTGCATCCATGTCGCTCTCATCTTCCTCAGTGGCATCATACATGAGCTGTGTTAGAGAGAAGAATAAGAGCCATTGTCACTCCTGAGGAACTGCTCCATCAAGTGCTACACTAACGCAGGTTGCTCAGGCTGTGGGGATGCTCAAAGTCTGCATGATGCACCTCTGCCTGGAGATACTCTGGTGTTTTATGGAGTTACATGAACCTTTCACATTATGAGAAATTCGCAATTGATTCTGGCCTCAGATTTCATATGTGCAACTACATCATGATAGTGCAAACTGCAGTTTTGCACAGCTTCCAGCAGCGGGCTACACTCCCTCCCCAGCGCATTGGTAGCCATCAAGACCCCCTGATCTATGGTATCCAGAGAAAGAAAATACATTTCTTCACTTATGCCTACTTTCCCCATACCAATTCTTTTCAAAACCAATTCCCATAAAATACTGCCTCCATTTTCAAGTTCACTCCCCATTTCCAAAAACATGGGTACCACTCTCAGTGCTACTTACCTTTTTGGCAGCTTTGCGGAGTTTGCTGGACTTCGACAGTGTGGCTTTTGCCCTCATCCTGTAGGCCACGCTGTCACCTCTACCAGTATTGTCTCCCTGGGTGAAAGGGAAAGTGGGGAATGATTCAGTTACTGGAATGTCTGTGGGAAAACTTGTGACAACCTCTTCAGATTCATTCGTGTCATTGGAATCATTGTCATCATCATCATCATCATCATCCACATCTTCGTGGCTCTTGCTTGACACATCAGGAAAGTGCTAGAAAACATATATTACACATCAGGCAAATGAACACAAATGTGAGAGGTGCAGACTGGTATCTGTCCTGTTCACTCAGGGCTTAGGCACTGTTGAGGAGCTATATACAGGCATTGCTCTGAATTCACCTCACCCTGCCTGGAGCTTTGTTTTATTTTGGGAGAGATGTTACTGCAAGAACCACACTTGACTGAGGAAAATGAAAGCTGCTACACATTGGCTGCACTGCCACACTCGACTGGCATGTTGTCCTTCAAAACACTTACCAGTTGCACTGGGACATCCACATTTTCTTCTGAAGAGTAAAGGGTCTGAAAGCAACACAAAACTCACTGTTAGTACACAAAGGCACATACAGTAGGGCTGATCAGCATGTTGCCTATTCCTTAAGCACTTAATTATAGCTTGCAAATCTTGGCATGGAAAGATGGTCTGCTTTCTCTTCCAGTTAGGTGCCTGTACCTCCTGAGATGATGCCAGGTCACTCTGTGGGTGCTGCTGACTCCCCTGAGACTGAGAATTCACATTGTCATTGTGATATCTGCCCAAGTGATGGCCCCTGGAGTCCTTCAAGAGAAAATAAAAGGGAGGGGTTAATCCTCAAAGGAGCTGGCAAAGCTCCCGCATCCCAACCTCTGTTTTCAGGCAGATGTGGCAGCTGCAGAATGTAGTCCTTCCATGTGGGATGCATCCTTAGCTATTCATTGCAGTAGGAAGAGGACTTAGAACAAGCCATGATCCCAGATGAACATTGTACCCAAAAGATATCTAGATGTGCCCCTCTCACTGGCAGAGCCCAGAGAAATTCAGATCCGTTTCTCCAGCTTGGTTGCATTGAATGGAATTTGGAGTTATATCTAACAATCATTGTTTCTGCTAATTCTTAGGCCCTTTCCAGAAGGTGATTTATCTCCCACATCATGCAGACTCTAAAACAAATGCAGTAGCTGGTTCTAAGAGCTAAGAATTGATTTTACAAGAGTAACAGCTGGCAATGGAGAATAAATCAAACAGCTATACACAACACTAATGTAGTTCGCTTACATCACCTCCAAAAAAATTATAGGAAATTGGATTAAAGTGCTCCTCCAACACCAAATATTGTCATCTGATCCACACTAACAATATGGGTTACAGTATTTTTGCCATACTGCAGTCTCTTTCTCTTTTTAATTAACAGCTAACACATTTTTCATTAAGAAAAAAGATTTCCAGGCAGGTCCAGAGATAGAACTGAGAGTCCACGACCAGGACACATGACACAGGAAAAAGTCTGTGAACGTCAGTGGCTCTCTGCTTTGAAACTGGCTCATAACAACCAGGTGAGGACATGTTCTGCCAGCATCTACAATCATAGAACAAGTACCAGAAAACATGTTTTGAAGGAAACTAAAAAACCTCAAAAAACTAACAAAATCCCAATTTATTAAAGAAGATTAACAGAAAGACAAAAGAAGCTTACATATTTTTCTTCGGAGCTGACAGAAATGGCATGCTGTTTGAATTGAATCACCTTGAAAGGAGACAAAAGGCATTTATTAGTATTTCTCACTCATGTGCGAAGGCAATAATGCAACTGCTGGGGATGTGTGTTTGTGATGTACTCACTGGCCATGCAGCGGTGATGCTGATAAGGCATAAACACAGAACTGCCACCTTCATTGTGATGTTTTAGCTAGAAAATATTTTGGAACAGTGAGTCAGCAAGGTGAAATACCACAAAAATGCTATAGACTTTTCCTTTTACCTGATATATGTCGCTGTGCTGAGACCAGGTCCCTGCTGCGGATTCAACCTGCCCATGCCAATTTTATTTCCTCTGTACTCCATCACTACCCCCCACCCAGCTGTAAGGACTTACCTACTCAAAAGCTACAAGAATTTTAAAACTGAGTACTGAGAAGAGGTGAGCACTGATAAGAATAGCCACACTGAAAATGTGAACCGACTCCTGGTCATCTACTGATGCACAGACAAAGGAAATGCTCTGTGAAAAACAAAGTGTTATAAACATCAGCTTTGGTTTATCTTCATTCATTAAACATATTTTTTAAAAAAAGAGGCAGGTTAAAGCAAACAATTTGTATTTTCTTGTCAGTTATTTTATAACTGGTTTTTAGATTATTAACTCGAGGTGCTGGGTAAGGTCAGTTTATATGAACACAAACTGCTTTTATTGATAGACCTGTATTTCCCCCTACAGAAGTTTGAACAAAATAAGAGATGAAGTGAAATAGCTGCTCACATTACAGCTTTAGCAATTTAATAAATAACTGAAATTAGGAGAGTTACAGTAAATTTCAGTGCTTACTGACCAGTTCCCAGAACAAGAAACATCCCTGCGAATTTAAACAAATTTACTGATGAACAAGAGTCATTCAAAACCTTGGTAAGTCACAGCAGGAAAGAAAGCTACTTAGAACATTTTAAATGCATTGGTAAGGCTGGCCCTGAGATAGGACAGTCTAATGGAGGTATTGCAATTTCGAGTTTCACAGAGAAGTGTGACTGTGCCATCCATTCAACATTGTGCAGCACAAGCTGTGAGCCTGCTAGGAGAAACAAGGACACTGCCAGGTAGTGGTTACATGAGGGAAAAAGCTTTCTGTGTTCAAGCATCAGCTTTGAGTTTCCAGTGCATGATTCAGTGGCAGGGTTTTCAGTAATCTTCTCCCAACAGCTATGAACACACAAATCTAAAATTGTGATTATGTGTAATACCTGACATTGCTAAAGCCATCTTGCTCCTATAAAAGCACAGCTTTTCTCACAGAGAAATATCAAACATCCCTGGCCAATGAAGCAGTCTTCAAAGATCTGATCAATGTTTCCTAGACTAAAGCTGCAGATGGATTGGCACGTGTCAGGTGAAAAAGCAAAAGAAAATTACCTTTTCTGGTGTTGGAGGAGTCAGCCACAACAAGAGGACTCTTAGTGATCCCAACAGCAGCTCCAGATAGTTGGCTCCCAAGAGCTCGGGCTTTCTCCCCTTGTCCCCCAGCTGCCTGACATCTCTGAGTTGTGGGAATTTAAACCCTGTCCCAAGCCACCAATCTCCATGTGACGGAAAAAGATGAAGTCATGAAACTCCTGGCCACTGTCCTGCCCACATTCTCCTACACTTCCTCTTTGGCTTTGTGGCTTTTGAAGCAAACAAAAACCACTCTAAGGTTAAAACATTACTTATGGGCATGATCATTAACCAGCAGGTCTGTTGAATGCACAGCATTTGATATCGTGTAGGAGGGCTTCAGGGCACATCTGTCCTTCTTTTGTGAAAAGCCAGAGCCCAGTTTCCCAGAAATCTTCTGTGCCCTGTTCTGCAAGTGGTAGGAGCATCTTATATGTGCTGGAAGTAATAAATCTGAACATAAAATTCACCAAAGAGGTGTTAATATTTCCACAAAGTTGTAGACTTGCTCTCCAGGACATACATGGTGCAACAGGAATTGCAAAGATGGTGCAGAATATGGCCTTTTGCATTTTTTTGGTCTGACCTGGGTAAAAAAAATAAATTCATAGTACTAGTTGTCTCAGTAGGCATTCTGCATCCAGGAACTTGTTTGTAAAGGTGTACAAGAGCCAGTGGTGGTCCAATTAAAGAAGATTGGTGCATCTTTATGAGGTATCTATAGCTCTAGCATGAGGAGTGCCAAGACTAGGACTGGGAAACAAGGAACATCATGGGATGAAATTCTAGGTCTGCTGTGGAGAAGTACATTGGCCCTGCTGATGGGCAGTTACGGCAGCTTGGATGCCCACAGCATTGAGCTAATTCTGTATCATCTGAAATGTGCTGGAGAAGTCTCAGACAATTCTCCATTTGGTGTTTCTTTAAAAGGACAATGAGGAGTCATTCAAACACAGGAAAACATTCCAAACAACCCTCCCAGAAAACAGAATATTTATAACTGCTTCAAGGTGGTTATGTCTTCTCATTTCTGATACCCAGCTAATGTTTGCTGTGTCCTTAGTCAAGCAGACAAGGGAGACCTGTTTGTACCAGCTCCTTTTACCAGTTATCCTGTTCTTACTGACTTGTCTGGGGCATGTTTAGAGACATCAGGAATAACATGTCCACGTTAGCTCAGCACCTGCCCGTCACATCATCACACAGACTTAGCTAATTTTGGTTTTGAGCTGATATCGACAACAGCCAGAAGTTCAACTTAGTCTACTTAAGAGAGTGTTCTAATATCCCAGAAGGAGAATCAGATGAACATATAGTATATAGCATATCCTTAGTAGTTCTGCATGTAAGGATCTACCTTAATGAGGACTATCTTAGCTCTTATTTTTAGAGCTATGTGAGCACTGTTATATGGTAAATCAGGCAAGACTTTTCAACCAAAAAACCCTTCAGTAACTAGGATTTCAGCATCATGATCTTCTGCAGATTTAGACAAATTTACCATCTCCCATTGTATCTGCAGCTCTGTGCTGCTGGAAACCAGTTTTCTGAAGCCCTTGAATGCAGATACAGGACTCCAGCTGGAAGTGGGTGCTCTTTGGAAGTGTTGGTTTGAGCATCACGCAGTAGCTGATACTTAGTTACTGAAGTGGCTTCAAAATACCACTGCTGTTGGCTCCGGGGAACTCCAAGCCATGCCCTTAGGTAGCCAAGTACATTTGATCCCAAACACCAGTCTTGACCATCAGTAAAAAACTACTTCCATCTGACAGAGCCAAAAAGGAGACAGAGTGAAGCCAGTTGCTCACACCACTGGATATGGGACTGGGTGTGCTGTGTTCTGCTCTTCTGTCCACACCCTGGATTAAATTTTAAGCCTGAAAAACCAACTTTCCCTACAAAGCATTCATCAAGAGACACAGAACTGAAAAAAACATTATGCTGAAAGATCCTCTAGAGCTGCTGTCTGGCCAAAACCAACACTTACAATGTGTATAATGGCACATTACTGTGTATGAGACTGTCAGGAAAATACGTATTATGTAAACAACCTGTTTCACCAAGTTCAGCAGCAGTTATCAGTCGTGCTGATGGAGCCATTACAAACAGAGCCTTGCTGCAGTTTGTTACAGACATTCCTGTACAGGTCAGTTATTACTGTGGCACCTCAAGGCAAATGTTTTGCAAGAACCTGGAACTCTTTTCTCCCAGCAGAGTCGCTGCGTGACTCCCAGGGAGTTGTTTCAGGCAAACAACTGCTATTTCCAGTGTGCTGGGAGATTATAGTATTTTTGAGTGTGTTGCCAAAGCTATATGGTTGATTTTGTAAGAACTAAGGAACAACAGGGATGTTTTGCAGTAATCCAGAAGCAGGACATGAAGAGACAGCTATTACTAAATGTCTTCATTTTATGCAAGATTAGCCCATACAGAGCTGTAGTAAATTTAGCACTTGTCTCATGCCTATCATTATGTGGTTATTCCTCCTGTAAATCATTTTGTCTAGCTGAGAAATCCTTTACCTTCATAGGATTTGTGCTTCTTGTATCAGAGATAAGGAACAAGCAGGGCAGAAAGCAGGGAACTTTCACCATTTTCACTTCCTACATCAAAATCTCTAATTCTGGAGAGAACACTTGTTTGCTGGTGGCACAGCAGAAGCGACTTGCTTGAATTTGTACAGGTGGGAGGGTACATGATTCCGTCTTTCAAGAGCTGTCAGGGTCTGTGCAGAGCATGGCTGTGACAGGCTGCAATTTGTTGCATGTAGGTGACATTTTCTACTCATCTGTTCTGTCAAACAAAGCTTTTGACCACAATTCCTTCCATCCTGGGCTGTGCTGGAAACATGTGGTTAGGCTGCCATTTTGTGTTTTCAAGAAGCTGTATCAGTGCCTCCCTCTGCAACCTCCAGAACCTACCTAAAATCCTGATCTAGGACATCAGTGTGATGCCTAGCGATACCTCTGGCTGGCTTGGGAAATCCCAGCCTGCCTGCAGTGACCTGCAGTGTTCAGTCAGCTTTCAGTACAGCTGGCTTTTGTTTAGTTTTGTTCACCAAAGAAAAGCAGACTTGGTAAAGATAGGTTTCTGTACAAGAGAGATGAAAAGCAAAACTTTCTTGCATTGTTACAATAAAATGCTCTTTGGAAATTCACTGTGTCAACCAATGTATCTCCCAAAGCCATTGCATTTTCCTAATTAAAGCTTCAAAAGTGAGGAAAAGCTTACATACAGCAGTGGGTAGGCTTAAACCAAAATCTTCTGCCTCTTAAATAGACTACACAGACCACCACTGTGTTCGTGTCTGGGCCCAGGAGAGTATTTGGTATACGGAAGAGATACAGATGTCAGATCTGTTTGATAAAGAAATTACAGGAGAGGTTTGCTCCTTACATGTTTGAGCAGGGCACCCTGATAATACATGCTTTGCAGCATAGCTCTGTATCTTTTCCTTTGGACCACTTGGAGCAATAAAAGAAATTGTAGTCTCTCACTTTCCCAGAGTCAGCCCTAACAGTTCCTGGAAGAGTTGCAGAACTAGGCACAACATGGACCTAAAGCTGCAGTAGGCTACAAATTGGGACAGAACAGTGATTTTCTGGGAAACAACCCCTCCATAGGCTGACAGCATATTAGAAAGTGCCTGTGTATGACACATTGCACAGACTTTTGGTCTGTCCTTATCTCCCTCTACTCAAAGAGAGTCCACTCATTTGTCTCTGACTTCTGGGACTGGTTGCTATCTGTTCTCTTTTTCAAATGGCTTTTTAGGGAGGAAAAAATGCTTTTCACTTTTTTGGAAAGTGAAGAATAAAACTAATTTTTGAGAAGCTGCCATAGAGCTGTGGCTCACAAATCCTGGAGGCTGGACAGCCTCAGTCAGATCCCAGTTTTCAGAGAGGTGAGTGGCTGCTCCTGCTACAGCATAAATACAGTCCAGCTGTCTATAACTTGGTAAAATGGAGCCCCACTGATGTTTCCTCCCTCGACTTTTACAGCCAATTAGAAAAATTTCCAGATCTTTTTTCCTGTTGAAATTCATGTCTTTTAATACTGAAATACATGTAGCAGCAGAAACTAAACCAGCACAGAAACATTAAGTTATTTTCAGGTCATCAGAGTTACCAGTATGAAGAGCAAAACACCAGCTTTTCAGTGCTGGGTTGAATTGACGGGAGAAAAATTGTCTTTGTTTCAACTGGAAAATAACAAAAACAATAATAGTCCGAAGTACTCTTAGGAACAAGAACAACCAGTGAAAGAATATATGGTGTACACCATGTTTTCATAACTGTGTCATTTTGTAATGTATGCAACCCTCAAAAAGCAATTTTTTGAGGAGGATGATACTTTCCCATCTCAATGGGAGCTGAGCTCAAGCTGAAGCCTGAACACAGCTGCAAAGATAATGGTCGACGATGAAGGAAAGCAAGCAAGATATGTGTGCTTAAATCCCATATATGGTTATAAGGCAGCAGCCATGAGTTTGCCAGCTCAGGGCTCACAATTTGAGTGCTGAGGGGAATTTGATGATAGGAAACTGTTTTACAGAAGATTGCTTCTCAGATAAGTATTGCAAAAACTTTGTGACAAGTTGTTTCCCTCTCTCCCCCCTCTCAGTTCCCTGTTTCCTATCCTACTGCAAAATTTTCTCCTCCTACTGAGAAAGGACACTAATGGAAAAATCTGAATATGCAGAATGGATATGGAAAGAACAGCATCTTCTCACTCTGCATTGTGAAACCTGGAAAGTCACAAAATGCCTGTTCTCCTTAGTGCAGGGAGTTTTGGCAGGGCACAACAGGAATGATTTCATCCCTCTGGTTGCATCTCCACGAAGCTCTGCTTGCAAAGCACAGACAGCCATCCCCTTGCTGCAAGAAACAGAGAAGATCACAACACAGCAGGACAGAGAAGAGGTAGACAGGGAGATGACAGGCCATCTCCTCTGTACACTGCTTCTGAGCATAACTGAGACGACCATGACAGAGTCCTAACTGCATCCTGGGAATCCTCATCACACAGCAACCTTGATTTCGCATTCCACATTTACCATGTTGAACTCATGTCATGCTTCCACACACAGCCACACAAGGATCTCAGCATGAAGAGCAGAGAGTCCAAAAAATTTGCTCCCAATCCCAGAGACAAATCTTTTCAAGACACTCTTTGTGAGTGCCTCGTGGAAGAGACCAGTGCAAAAGAGATAGTTTGGAGGGGTGCTGGGGGTTACACAACCCAGGATTCCACCCTGCATATCTGTAGTTATCTGTACACAAGGCATCTTTTCTGCAGAAGGTCTGGAGCAGGGGGAAGTATGTGCTGTTGTGCATGTTGTGACCCTGTCAAAAAATCTGACCTCAGACACAGGTTTGGCTGCATATCAGAAACCCATCAGATTTCATGTGGCTTCAGCTTCTGTTGTGAGCAGTTTTCTTAACTCTCAGCCCAGGGCCATTATGGTCTGAGGTGGGATGGGCACAGAACTGAGTCAGTGTGAAAGCAAACAAGCCTCAGGCACTGTGCCCTGGGGCTGTGGGGGCCCTGCCTGTGGAGTGGGAGGAAAAACCCATCTGCGGACCTGGTGAAGGGAAATTGAAGAGTTGGGGACTCGGCTTGGGGAGGAAGTTGTTTGACCAAGAAGCTGATTTGATTTTGTGGGGGAACCAAAAATCAGCAGGCTGGGGTCAAGGCCTCTCCTGTCTTGACTCAATCATGGAGAGATTCCCCACAGCTTGCTCAAGCTTGGAGGTGATGAGGCTGTTTTCCCGCAAAGCCTATCCAGGCAGGAGCTCTGCAGGAACCATGCTTCTCCACTGCAGCAATGAATCATTTTGGCTCTGGCTTGGAAAGCCAGAACATCTCCTGCATGTGAGTACACGTCTTTTAATTAGTGTTGGGTCACCACCTCTTGTACAACAAGCAATAAATGTGCCAACAGAGAACATCACTCAGACCCAGCAATTTCTTCTTGTGTTTTTCATGTTAAAATGTTTTAAAGTTGAAAGAGTTTTTTAATGAAATGTGAAGTAATAACTCACACATGACAGGTATTACCATCAACAAGTCAAAAGGGATGTTTTCCTAAATGTATAATTTTTCAAGAAAATAGGACAAATTGATAGACTGAGTAGTTCAGATACAAGTGTCTGGGAAAAAGTAAAAAGGTTTTTTTTCATTAAGCACAGAAGTACAAACACTTTTGGCAAGTCCCTACTCTCCCTCCTTGCTTACCAGCTCTCTTTGGAAGGGAGCTGCTCTTTTGGAAATACACAGTTGAGAGATAATCACATCCAGATTTAGGAAATAACATTTTACACATAATTCATATTGGCTACCTTGACAGATTAGTGGTTGAGCATGTAGCTATAAATTTGGCAAAATAAATGGCAAACTGTGATTGGCATATGGATGCAAATAGGATGCAAACTGCAGCTGTACATTAATTAGAGAAAAGAAAAACCTAAGAAACTGAGTTAATCAGCAGGATCTGAAGCAAACAATAAGAAGGGGCAGCTGACAGGGCAACTAACTCTTGCGGAGCATATGCAGCATCAGAGCTCTTTGCATTAGGAAGGACATTACCAGTCAATAAATAACAAGCCGGCACTGCTATTTTGCTCACTGAGTCTTGTTTATCACAAAGTCAAATGACTTCTCCTCACCCATGGAAAATGTGAACACAGAGGATGACAGGCAATTTTGGGAAGCAACATCCGTTCTGTATGGAGAAACTTGATCTCCTGTACCCAAAATAACTGGTGTGGAAACACAGACTAGATCTCATCTCAGCAATAGATTAGGCAAAAAGAGGAAGCTTGACTGCTGGTTGGAGCTGAGTTGGTCTCACCTCAGGCAGCAGGGCAGAGACAGGGCAGAGACACATGGGCTGAGCTAGCCTGAAGAATGCAGATCTCAAGAGGTAGGTTGTCAGCAGATATCTCTGTGCCCTCTGCAAAGCTGAAAAGCATTTTTATGGCACACAGTCCCTGAAGGAAGCACTATAGGAACTCTGGCACCTGTACCTTCATTGGCACGGACGCAGTCCATTCCCACAGGAGTTTGCCACATCCCTGACACATCCTACTTCTGCTCTATCCTAATAGTGCAGGCAAGGGCATATTACACAGCTACATTACCCAGGCTCCCTAAAAACCACCTTTAAAAACTGAACAGTAAAGGAGAATGCTGGATCACAGGAAGTCCCAGTGAGATTATTCCTAGTCTTCTGTTTCAGGCTTAAGTAAAGACAGAAGGAGGAAGGCTTAATTTCAACAAATATTCACGGGCATGGAGGTCTCTTTTCCTCTCCTCCACACAAAGGAGTCAGGCTGATATGCTGGGCATTTGTGTGTATACTTTCCAGTGTTTCAGGTCAGCAGATTCATTCATCCTACCTATTTTCTAGGTAGCTATTCTCCTCACAGAGATCAGTGTAACACAGCTGCAGTCCCATTGGACATAGATTTCTGCAAGAGGAAAGGCAGGACCAAGTCTCAGAACACGGGCGATAGAAGGTGGGTTGTCCAGGGAATATTATCCATAACTCTCTTTCAGGCAGTACCAGGAGTGTCATTGCTGGGGTATACCACTGCTGCTTCACAGGCAAGTTACAAAGCACCCTCACAGGCTTGTCTGGGGTCTTAAGATGATAGGAATAATGTAGATTTTTCCAATTATAATTAAAAACCAGTAGCATCAAAATAATAAGGAATGCAAACTACCATAACAAGATCTTTTCTAAGTAGCCTTCCATTTAACTTCATGTCTACCATACTTGCCTTTTCCACACTGATGTTATAGCATGTGTGTGGCAGGATGACTGCCCTCTCCTTCTTCCCACCGAGGTGCACATATGGGAGATAACCTCTGAGGCAATAGCCCTCCAGGGGTCACATCCTTGCACTCAAGGTCTGACCAGACCTCACACCAGAAGTCTGGAGGACAGATGGGAGAAGAGATAAAAAATATGTACGTGACAGAAGGCATGTCTTTTGTTCTATAAAAGTATCACAAAGCCGCCACAAAGTCAGAAATTTATCTTGCATATTCTACGAATGTGTTTAGAGAGTTTCTCCCCATGGTTTGCGCAGCCCTGTGGCCCTACTTCTCCGGAGATTGAAAGTCGTAGGATCTGATGTATGTGAACATCCTTCAACAATTGGATGGTAAGATACATTGAATCCTAAATATACTATTTTTTTTTCCACTAGCTGTATTGAATTAATACTAACTTAAACATGCACTGTATATTTAACTATTAATAGGTTTTTTTCCTTTTCCTTGTGTAGTAATATTCTCTTTTAAGTCTCTTGTCTGTTCAATTGGTGTCTATTGAATAAATTATTTATTCTATAATACACTGAATCAGCCATTATTAAAAGAACTTGCGAATGGAAGTGGGTTCTGGGGTGCAGGCCACCTCAGTAAGTTACTATCTATTGCTATAGGTCTAAGCAGAGGTAGAAACTTATTTAAACCCCATAACATCCAATCATAACAATGTGACTTAAATAATTTCCAGCAAAAATAATGTTAATTATGGCTCTGGTCTTGCAAAGCTACTATATAGGTACAAGCTGTCTCTTAGAGATCAAATAGTTATCAGGTCCACTTATTGGGTAGACTATTAAATACATTTTTTTTAAAAAGCAGGCCACTCTAAATCTTGATGTAAAAATAGTTTGCTCATTTTGTTTCTCATCTCCTGGCTTGATACTGCTAACAAATGAGATGAGATACCTAAGAGATACTAAATGCTCACTTTGAACTTCAATTGTACTAGTATGTCTCTTAACACATTGATTTCCCATCATTATCACCATGGAAATCAAGGAAAAATATGGAGGTAAAATAGAAAGAAAAAAAATAACCCAGCCAAGTTACTGCTTTCATTGGCTGTAAGTTTTAAATATCTTTCTTTAGCAGGAAGTCTTCCCCATAGACTTCAGTGAAGAACAGCTCTGTTTGCACATACACGGATTGCACACTGGAGGCAGGAAAAGAGAGATAATCTTTTAATTATGTGGGCTGCACAGATGCTACAAATTGAAGCTTGAGGCATCAGGGCTGCTCCTCTTTTACTACGATAAGGCCTGCTGACAATTAGCCTGCCTGCTTCTTCCCTACCCCATCCCTTCTTAGCAATTAAAGGGGGCAAAGGCAAGCCTGTGTTCTCCCTTGTTACATGTTGGAATAGCTATTGGGCTATCCAGGGGTCCAGGTCAATACCCAGAAGATCTTTCCTGGAAAGCCGACAACTCCCCCAGGCCTGAACTGGTAATACAGATAGACTAAAAGGGTCAATTACCACAGTGTACAGATTATACAAACCAGAGGATGAGGATCTGTTGATTTTTAAAGCTGAAACAGGCCACCTTTTACTCTGACCTCCTTGCACACATCAGACTGAAGGACAAATTTCACATACTACTGAGCTTATCAGCTTGGATTTGGCCAAATGCAGTTATTACTCCTGCACTGGCATTGTTCTGTGTTAAAGCTACTTTCCATAAAATCACATTGATGAGCAGTAGCTACACCACCCACTGTAACTGTAATAATTAAATTATGCACAGGCCTTTGGATTTCTCCTTGTATTTGCAGCCAGAGAAGAGGTTATTTTGGCCATTTACACAAATCAGCCATGTACAAACACATCAGCCTGGCTCACAACTATCAGTTCTATTCTGATTTTAACAGAGATAAGCCTGATGGCAATGCTGATGAGGTTTTTCCAGCACCCTTATGCTCACAGCTGGAAAAGCCTCTCCAGAGCACCTTCTTCTCACCTGGCTCCACTTTCAGATTTTGCTGCCCAAGAAGTATGTTTTATTGTATGGCACACCTATCTGTGACTTCTAGGGAAGCAGGCGCTTCCCCAACTCCATTAGGCTGCATGAGCACCTCCTGGCCTTCTGAAAATAATAGTTTACCTCACAGTGATCATCTCTGAAAGACAGCAAGATGGTCAGTAGCTGAACCACTGATTGAAAATGGACTAGAAACACAGAGGTATTAAAAGTTTTTTTAAAGTGACAATATTTCCCCATGTCTTTCTCAATGCAATACAATGCACTGTCATTGCTCTTTCCTCTGCAAAAGCTTTCCCTAACTTCCTAAGAACACCTTGTCATCACGCAGGGCCTGTGCCCATCAAGAGCAATTCTTGTGCAGGTTTTTCAGCTCTCACCCTCCAGAAAATCTCATTGGCACAGGCCCTACTCTAATAAGCAGCAAGGCAGAAATTAGGCTCTCCAATAAAAATAGCTATTAGTTTATTTATTTGGGTTTTTATTTTGACATAGTCATCTCCCTACAGGCATTCTAGGAGAGCACAAGAGAAATGTTTCTTCTGCAAAATGTAATTAACATAATTTTCTTCCTGTTGCAAAGTATAATTGCAAATATAAACCGACACACGAGAATGGGGTTATTTTGGGAGATGGTTTTGAGCAGCAAAATACAGTGACGACTTTGGTTTGTCAAACTGAAGATAGGGCAGACGTCTCTCTCCCTTCCTGTTTAAGTCAGTGGTCTGGGAAGTGCTGCTGTAACCTATAATGATGGTCAGTTCACCCAAAGAAACTTGTTTCTCCCAATCTATAAATGTAGTTTTCTGAAGGCTGAACATATGCCAGAATATGCACATGCTTTGTGATCCTGTGTGACACAGCAAACCCTGGTGTGATTTCAAGTTGTGTTAAAACTTACATAAAAATGCCTCAGTTTTGACAAACCTGCTGCCTTTCAATACCTGAGGGCAGCCTACAAGAAATTAGGAAATAAACTGTTTAGTATGGTATAGGGCAAGGGGGAATGGCTTTGAACTGACAGAGGGCAGATTTAGATTGGCTATTAGGAAGAAATTCTTTACTGTGAAGGTGGTGAGGCACTGGCACAGGCTGCCCAGAGAAACTGTGGAAGCCCCATTCCTGCAAATGTTTAAGGCCAGGTTGAACAACCTGGTCTAGTGGAAGGTGTCCCTGCCCATAGTAGGCGGATTGAAATTAGTTGGCCTTCAGGGTGCCGTCCAATCCAAACTATTCTATGATTCTATATACTCTCTCACACACAGCTTACACAAGGGTGTGGAATATTCTTTCAAAGTCAAAGATCTGAGCCCAACTTTCCTCTGCAAAAGCATTTCCTAAGAACTTGACCAAACATGGGATCAACTTCACACTTCACTGCATATTTGCAATTGCTCTTCAGGTAGCAAAGCACTTAAACCTGTTCATGGCTGGGCCCCAGGAGCTGTTGAGAGCAATGGAGTGTGGCACAGTGGGACTGGATGGCTGCAGCCTAGGAAAGCAGTGGTGAGTCACCTCCTGGCTGGAGGTCACTTTACCCAGACGGGCAATTCCTTGCAATGCGTCCCCACATGCAAAATGTATAATCCAAGACAGAAACAATAGACTGAAATAACAAATGGTTTACTTTCCCCTGGTCTCCAGGCCAGGTCAATCATTAAACATAAATGAAAAATTACATTCTGTCAGCACAAACCCTCACTAGTAGAAGTAGGCATTTGCTTACTGAACTTGTTTGGATCTGGGCTCTATAGTCATCATTATAAATCTTTTTGAGCCAGTGTATCTTAAAAAAACATCAACTGCTTGCTATCTTCTTTATTCACTGCAGGAATATACAAGAGAATACTCTGTCCTCCATTCATAAGACAAGACACTGCAGCACAAGTGGCCTGGCTGAATAAATCACTGGGGAAAAGCAGGCAACAACATTGCACCCTGAGGAACTGCAGACCTGTCAGTCTCCGCTTGGTGCCTGGAAAGATCCTGAAGCACATCCTCCTGGAAACTATGCTAAAGTACATGGAAAATAAGGAGGTGGTTGGTGACAGCAAACATGGTTTCACTAAGGGCAAATCATGCCTGGCAGATTTGGTGGCCTTTCACAACATGATTACAGTGTTGATGGATAAAGGAAGAGTGACTGGCATCACCTACCTGGACTTGTTAAAAATATTTGACACTCTCCTGCACAACATCCTTGTTTCTAAACTGGAGAGGTGTGGTGTTGGTGGATAGACCTCTCAGTGGATAAAGAAGTGACTGGATGGCAACATGCAAAATTACAATCAACGACTCTTTGTCCACATGAATACCATTGATGAGTGGTGTTCCTCAGAGGTCAGTATGGACAGGCAGTGTTTAACACCTTTGTGGCACACATGGACAATAGGATTGAGTGCAGTGTCAGCAAGATTGCTGATACCACCAAGCTGTGTGGTGCAATAAGCATGCTCGCGGGAAGGTTTTCCATCCAGAAGGACCTGGACAGATATGAAATGTGGGCCTGTGTGAACTTTGTGAAGCTCCACAAGGCCAAGTGCAAAGTCTGCATCAAAAGCAGGGTGGTCAGAAGGCCAAGGAAGGGGATTCTGCCTCTCCACTCCATTCTGCTGAGACCCCACCTGGAGTGTTGCATCCAGCCCTGGGATCCCCAGCATGAGAGGGACATCTTGGAGGGAGTCCAGAGGAGGTCACAAAGATGTTCAGAGCGCTGGAGCACCTCTCCTATGAAGACAGGCTGAGAGAGATGGAGTTGTTCAGCCTGGAGAAGACTCCAGGGAAACCTTACAGCACCTTCCAGTACCTACAGGGGACTGCAAAAGAGTTGGAAAGGGACATTTNACAAAGATGTTCAGAGCGCTGGAGCACCTCTCCTATGAAGACAGGCTGAGAGAGATGGAGTTGTTCAGCCTGGAGAAGACTCCAGGGAAACCTTACAGCACCTTCCAGTACCTACAGGGGACTGCAAAAGAGTTGGAAAGGGACATTTTACAAGAGTGCATAAAGGACAAGAGGGAAATGGCTTTAAACTGACAGAGGGCAGGTTTAGATTAGATATTAGGAAAAATTCTCTACAGTAAGGGTAGTGAGACACTGGAACAGGTTGACCAGAGAAACTTTGGAATCCCCATGCCTGTAATTGTTCTAGGCCAGGCTGTATGGGGCTCTGAGCAACCTGGTCTAGTGGAATGCCCCATGGCAGGGGCTGGGAACAACGTGTTCTTTAAGGTCCGTTTCCACCCAAACCATTCTATGATTCCGAGTTAGAAGGCTTTAAGAGCACACATGACTAAGCACAAGTGGTATATACACATAGCATATCTCCTAAAAATTAATTTTCTAGATATCAGAAGATAGCTGGTTATCAATCAGAAGGTACTTCCCTCCTGCTGGAGGGGATGCTTGTTAGAAAGGGAGGTTGGAAAGATGACTAAATATTTTGATTTCCAGGTAATTGCGCAAAGACCACGTCACAACACCTGAAGATCTTCTTGAATCAAATTCCTGCTAAAAGTCAGGAATTCAAAAGGTGTCCCCTCACAGGTGTTTCAAGATGTTTTGCCCCATTCAGTCTGGTGACTTAGTCTGTCACAGCATAGCATTCACAGCTACAGCTCAGTAAGGGTTTCCCAGACTCCTGACCCTTCCAGTAAGCTTTTAATACCAGATTACTCTTCTGGCTGTGTTTGTGAAGCCTGTGAGAGGATTCATCCATTAAAAGTCGTGGCCATGGCAGCCTGGGTGGTCCTTGTCTGGGCAAGGGGAGAACACAGGCAATAAGGTGCAAGGAGGGTGAGGGTGCCAGGCACAGCTTGAATTTAGCATTCATCTGTTACTGACAGTGGTCACTGGGACTGCCACAGGCTCACAATCACAAGAACTTCTCCCCATGGCCTGTCAGGGGGTACAGAAAGGCTTAAGGGTTTCTTAAGGAAAAACAAGCAGGAAAAGTCACACAGAATTTGTCAGGCCAATCACTGTGAGGAGGTGGTTTAAGCCAAGCATTGCATGCATTGTGTGCAAGGGTTCTGCCTCACGTACCCCCATCCACAGGCTCTGCTGGCTTGTAGCCTATTGCAGGTGCACCTCTGTTAGACACCTGCACACTTTGGAGAATCAGCCTGACTCTCAGAAGGAGCTGAAGTCCAAGTTGCCGCTTCTTGTTTCAAACACAAGGAAATGCACGTGAATTCTGAGCAACTTGAGAGGTGTGACAGACTGCTTTGTTTCAGTACAATGTAAAACTTTTAAACTGGAATTTTCCAACAGCATTCCAGTGCCAGACTGCTGATTTATGAATCATGTCTTGTCTGTCACATCAGCCAGGTGTGTCAATCTCTGCAGCAAAGAGTATTAAAGCTCTCTGTTGCTCATTGAAACAAGAGCAGGCTCCCACCTGAGCAGAGCTCTACTCATTAAAAAAAATGACAGATGCACACACCAGTCCCTGGAGAACATCTCTCCAGTACAAACTTTGTCTTTCTGAGGGCCTTTAGTGACAGCTTGACGTTGCAAGACAGAACAATCCCAAGTAAAAGTATCCCTAGAGCACACAAACGGCAGTGTCAGAAGAACACAAGCAGCTGTCAGTAAGTACTTGTATATGAACTGAATGGAATTATATCAGCACTTTGTTGGAAACTACACTGGAAACTAATTCCTGTATGGTTTCTGCAAGGAGGGGAGGCAAACAGAGAGAGCCATGCCACACACCTTGACAAAACCTTCCCCTTGTGCTTGTCATGCTGACAGGTCACTGACCCTTGCAAAGGGTCAGATCCGGCACCAGGATGTGGAAATAGATTCTAAGTGCAGAAAGAGTAAGAACACCACCATTGCCCTTCTGATACAAGTTACACCAGTGTATTGGTTAGCAGAAGTGGAGGATCAAAGAGAAAAAAACCAAGCTAAATACCTCTCTTTTGCCAGCTGTTTTTCATCTCCTGGAGCGCACATAACAGTAGCTGTTCTAGGCTGTCACCTGTACACAGAGTCAGCTGTCCCACACTGAGTTGTTTACAGCCTCAGGGCTTTATCAGACCTTGAAAATGGTAGCTTTTGACCTGTACCCCTACATTTCTTATATCTCTGAGCCCTTAAAAACCTTTTCTGTGGTACTCATGGCTATTGGAACTCTTCTGCAAACCCTGAGAAGCAGAATGGCTGTTTTGAAAAGAGTCTGGTACAGCAAGTCCATGTCAGAACCCTGCACAGCTCTGCCTCCTGAGCCCAGCATTCCTAGGAAGAGTTCCCCTTCCTTCCCCCTCTACAGTGCCCTGGATACATGAAGTCATGTACCAGACAAAGTCATGTCCTTTGTCCCTGACAGCATGGTCTTCGAAACCATGGAGAGAAACCAAGGCTAAAGCCAGCTGCTGCTGAGGCTTTTGTACCATGGGGTTGAAGTATTTTATGGCTGTCATTAAAAATCAAGTGATTTAATCTCACTGGTGTCCTAATGCATACCTTGTTAACTAAATCTCCTTTTCTAGTTAGCCATCAACTATCAGACTGCATTTACACCTTTAAACAAGCAGGACTTTCAGGAATTAAACACAGTGCAGAGCTTGCTGTGTCAAACCCACTAGCACCTTCCCCTCCTGTCAGGTATGCCAGAGCAGGCTGCCCAGACAGCATGACCCAGGATAGTGCCTGGCCACAGACCTCAGTCCTTTGATTTACTCCCTCTGGAAGCGGATGCAGCAGCCAGTGCAGAGAGAATGAATTTTTCTCCCCTTCCGCAAAACTCCTCCGGATGACACAGACGCCCTGCAGTTTCCCTCCACAGCCCCATGTGGAAAAGCACACGCCCACATGTCAACAAACACCTTCACCTCCCAACTCGGGGGAAGTTTCTCTAGCTCTGAAAACCCAGGCCTGGGCAGTGTTTGAGCTGCATGCAGAAAGGACACAGATTAGTTTCTCCAGTGACCATAGTGATGCTTTGCTCCTTACCTGGGGTCTGGCTTTCTGTTTTAAGTGGCCCAGAGCCAGACAGCACTAAGTAAGCAACAGCTAAGGTATAGCATAATTCCTGTTAAAAACCTACTCCTGGCTCTGCAAACAGGAAGCTAAAACTTCCCTACCTTCCTGAAACACACGTCCACAAAGCTCCTTTTGTAGGACACACTGGTTAGGGCAGTCAGGACAACAGGGAGGCGGGGGGGGGGAAGCATACAGGGCTTACAGGGAGGGGCTGTGCAGGGTGGAAACAGGGAGTGGAGACATCCTCCTCTGCTGGGAGAGGACAAGAACACGATAGACCTCGTGCGTCGAAGGATCTCACCTTAAACACACTTAGTACTCCCCGTAGTCCCAGTTCATGACTAAGGGAGAAGGTACTCAGAGGAGTCAGAGAAAGGCAGAGTTTCCTGACACCCATTCATTTCCAGGAGCACTTACTCATTGCTGGGAAGTGCTGAGAGCAGCAACTGTTTCCCAGTTCTTGCACAGAAAATCCTATCTTGCCCCCAGGAATGTGTCAGAGCCTGTTTCCAGTGACCCATGAGAGTTGGAAGGCTACAACAGACCCTGGATTCAAATGAGATGACAACATCATCATCATCTGATTGTGACTCACCTCAAGCAACTTAGCTTCAGGCAATTAGCTTGGAGACCAACATCCCTCCCTGCCTGTTAGTGATTTACATCCAGAATACCTTAACCTTTGGGCATAGGAGCTGCCTGGAAAACCCAGGGAGTTTTTCCAGGGAAACTCATCCTGAAGAGTCCCTCCTCAGCTGCAGCATGAACCTTTCCCTGCTAAGTGGAGACAGAAACTGTACAAACTAACCTACAGGTCTTCAACTTTCTCATCACCAGTGTAGCAGTTATTTACTTTTTTACAGGGTACTATTTCACAACAAGAACCATTCCTTTGCACTAATGATCATTATTCAGATGCATTAATGATAAACAGAAATAAAGGCAAAAATTTTCCAGGCAGCAAATGAGACTCCAAGATATGCCAGGCCATGGCAGCACTGGGTCTCTTGATGTTCCCCACAGCCTTCCCTAAACATCTTCCTTTCACTTCTGTTTTGGCTCATTTCAAAAAGTATAAAATGAAGCTTGGAAGCATAAAAGAACCAGAAACAATTAACAGGACACTATTGCACAAAACTGATATCCAAGAAATTTCATTAAGGAGTCCCTTTGATAGCATAGGGTTAAAATGTTTCCCAAAATCATGGTAATTAAAATAGGCCTTGGGAACAGGAGTGGGCATTGTCTTTGCTAAAGGCAGTGAACAGGGTGAACCTGCACCTGTGTACCCACCTGTATGGTAGATAATGCGGTGATTGCTTAATAAACATAATTAATCACAACAAGAATCATGAGAAAGGAATAACAATCATGAGAAACGTTGTGGGGAGGGAGGCTTAAACTCATGCTTGGGTGAAAACAGTATATACAATAGAACAATATTAAGTTAATGATTAACATATGATTGTATAACAGTTATGTAAGGAAGAGTATAAGAATGTATCCACTCCGAATCCATGTCGGAATCATGATTTGGGTCTGAACCCCTGATTCCCAGAGAGCGCTCTCACTAAAAGCACCTGCATACATTCATCCCGTGATTGTGTGTTTCCACGCTAACACCTTGACCTCATTTGGCTGAGAATTTTGGACAAGTTAGAGCAAAGAGCTAGCACCAGTTTACTCAGGCTGGAGCAGAGGAGGTTAGCACTGACAGAGGGCAGAGGAGGAAAAAATGAAACACGAGGGTGGAAGTGCATAGAGGAAAAGGCAAGGCTGGAGAAACAGCAGTGGAAAAAATGGATTGAGGGGGAAAATGTCAATAGGGCAGAACAGCCAGATGGCTGGCACAAGGGAAAGCTTGGAACACAAATAGCTGAGGAAACTGGGCTGGAAGGGGGAGAGAGAAAGAAAAATAATGAAGTGGAATCCACTCCATAATGCAGAGTCAGTTAGTCAGAGGCAGAGCTTAAGCAGAGGGAAAGAGCATGGCCCCAAGTCTCCCTGTCCCCACCAGCACTACACAGCCTTCTGCACAAGTCTGTGGCAATGGTCCTTGCTGGGGCAGGTCTGCCAGTGTCTGTGCTCCTGCATCAACGCTGCTTTCATGAGCTAGATGGCTTAATATATTACTCCCAAGAAATCAATTTTGCAAGCCCAGCCTTAAAGCTTGATGTGGTCTGCATAAAAAATTTAGAGTGTAAACTTAACTGCTGCCTGTGGCAAAAATTCTGGTGCTCATGAAGTGTTCTGAATTTCCATAGCTTCCCTAAGGGTGTCCTTGTTATCACTGCCATATGTAGCCTACACTGTCATCAGGACTCCACTTGAATATATGCCAACTGCAACTATTTTATCCAATTTCTCCCAAGGTGGAGACCAGCAGTGCTGGCAAAGACAAAGGTAAAAAAGTGTTGAGAACCTCTGCCTTTTCAGTGTTGCTGGTGATTAACTCACCTCTCCTTTATAACAGTGGGCCAATATTTCCCTTCGGTTTCTGCCTGTTGTTTATATATCTAAGGAACCCTTTCTGGCAGCCTTTGACATCTCTGGCCAACTTCAATTCAAGCTGAGCTTTTGCTTTTCTAACAGCATCTCTGCACTTTTAGTACCAGGAAGAGATGCTTCTCAGCAAGGATGTGGGATTATGACCTGACCAAGAAAATATGTGTTTAACATCTGATAGCTGATCCACATCACCACTTCTCACAGCAACATCCCCTGGACCCTGCCAGACGATCATTACATGCTTTTGTTAGATTTCTATATATGCTCTTTTCTGTAAATTTAAGGAGGACCTTCCCTTCCAGTAAATTACAGCTTTACTTTGGCTTTCAGGCCAGCCTGCTGCTCATGTTTTCATACAGCCCGAGATGCTTGTGTTTGGCTTTTCCAAGACACTGACTGCAGAGAAGGTTAAGCAGTTTGGTGGTTGAGTGGCTAGTACAAAAACAAACCTACAAATTTCTGATCCAGAACACCAAAACAAAGCAGTATAGAGAAACAGCCCAGCTGGAGCCAAGTATACTTGCTATTGTATTACACACCCCCAGTGTTTATTTACAAAGCAAGCCCAAGTAGGGCTGCCATCCCTCCTTAAACATGTACTTTTCATGCCCAGAAATTGTCCTTGAATCAAGTTTCTGGTGGGAGGAGTGTGTATAGCAGCCATGCCTGCAGGATCTGTGGCCAGCAGAGGCTTCCCCAGCACATCTTCCCAGAGGTGAAACACAGGTGTGAAGGGCTTGTCCACAGCTGCTGTGGGCTCTGAGATACCCGAGACAACAGTGGGAGTTTGGCACATGTGTCGCAGGCAGAGTGGGATCTTCAGACAAAGTTTATTAGAGAAGCCCTCCCATTAAGTCACAAGGTGTGGAAAGAATCCCCTTGCTTTTTGAACTCCTCAGAGAGGAGCCTAGTACTGCTGGATCCAATCTTGGGCCCCAGATTTTGCCAACAGTTTATGTCCAAAGGATTATACAGGTGTAATTGAGCCTTTATACAACTTTGTCCAGCAGGATTAAGGATGCCAAACTAGATGTATTTATAAAAATAAAATTAATGATTCATTTAAATTGATTACAATAACGATAATGTTTTTTTAAGAAGGGCTTAATCAGAATTATCTACAGCACAATATAGGTAGCTGTAACTACTAGTGTAGTGCACAGGTTTTGAAGCAATATTGAAGCAGTTATAATAAAGAAATTACATTGAAGTAATTATGTTAAAGTCCTTAAACTTCTAGGCTTTTTAGAAGGGGAAGAGCTTCACAGAAGCTGGCAGTTCTCCTGTCATCAGCTGACAGTCATAAATGGAACGTTTAACTAGGGACATAACAAGGAGCAGCTTGGGCCATAAACAAGCTGTCTGGATACATACAAATTATTCTCAAAGAAAATAGTTGTCTTTGGATGTGTGCACAACCTGCTGCTCTTTCAACCTTCAAAGCACTGAAATAAAGACGTTTTTAGCAAAATATCCAGCTGAGTGTGTCCTGAAAAACAGAAGCCCTCCGCACACCAAGCAGTTTCCTTCCCCCTATACAATGCACACTATCACAAGAACTACAAAGCTTATACCTTAAGCATTTCCCCCAAAAAATCAATGACTACAGTGTGATGAAAAGAACAAGCGCTTCTGACTGATCAAATCAAGGGTTTTATTACCTCCTGTTAAAACAAATCTCTGTCTACCAGCAGAATCCAACATAGAGGAACAGACTTGATTATATTTAAATCAATTAAAATTTTATTTATAATTAAATTCAGATAAAACAGAACCTTATACAACAAGAACTATATACACAAAGAAAAAGCTCTTTATACTACCTATCCCCCAAAATCCATCTGAGTCTGTCTTGAAAAATAGAAGTACTTATATATAAATGGGATGATATTGTTCTGGAGTGAGTTCTATCCTGCAGGCTGGGCAAAAGCCGGCAGTCTGAAGGGCAATGGAGGCACTGACTGCAGAAGACATGGCCACACAGAGTTGACAAAATATGTCGTCCGCTTTGCACAATCTGGAAGAAAGGAAATCACAAGAGGAAAGAATTTGAGTTGCTGCTTTACTGGCAGCATGTAAATAGGACTTGGAGTATCTGCAGTCTGTCAGTTACTGCTAAATAATGAGGAAGACATAGATCTGGCAGTGCCTCCTTGGCAAGGGTTTCTCCCTCTATGTACACCAAAAAGAGGGGACTTTTAGAGCTCCAAAGCAAGGTCTCTGCTTCAAACCAGCTGCCCACAACATCCCATATCAGCCAGCTGAGTTGCGCAGCTCCCCCTCTGTTCCATTCCCCTCTGACAAAGCTGGAAGGATGACAACATGCGGGTCCTTACCTGTGGGTAAAAATCCATGCAGATCGGGCACCTAATAGTACCTGCTGGCCAAGCACTAGAGAGAACAGAACCAGAAAGGATATGTGACTGTTTATGCCACCATATGTTGAGGGTCACTGGCACATAAAATGTTACATAATCTCAGACTGCACTGAGCAGCCATGACATATTTCCTTTGGTGAACCCTGCAGATCCTTAACTTTCTCAGTTTGCTGTATGTAATAATGAGTGTGGGTCTCCCTGTCTCAGAGAAAACATCATCTTGGTTTTCACTGGGAGAAGGATGCAGCCAGGCACCCTGCTCTAGGATTTGAAGTATCAGCAGCCTCCAGCACTGGACAGTCCATGTATGGCAGCATTTATGTCCAACGGGTCATCAATAATAGCTCTGTAACTAAAACATAGAGCTGTCCTCTGGAAAGTATTACTTCTAGAGTAAAACAAGGACTGATACTACAGAGTGACTAACACTGCAGACAGCTCTGGCAAGAAGGACATTTTGCTCAGTGTTAAGTGCAGCTCTTCAGCCTCACTTAAAGAGAGCAGTAAGGCGCATGCTGTAACAGAGAAGCTTGACATCAAAGGAGAAAATTATGCCTTTTTTATATTAAGTTCTCTCCTACGTTGCCTTTCAATAATCCAAAAGGCTCAAAGCACACTAGCTTTATTAAAACCTGCACAGAATTTGTCTGGCTGCTGTCGAGCCATCAATACCAATGAAAATATTTCCTTATCTGGCAGCACTACTACAGCATGAAAAGAAAATGTAATACATTGTGAGCTATGGCCTGTGACTAATCACCCTTTCTTGCTATACCCCCAAACTCATCTTTAAGGTTGTGTGCAAAGTTGTCCATCTGCCTTGGGCTACCTTTCTCTCCTAAAGTAAAAATGGTATCATTTGATCATCATGCAGCATGGGGTGTGGTAGTCATTGAAAGAGGGAAATAAGTAGAGTAAGTGAAGGTTTCAAAGATAAGCTGGGCCATAACAGTAAAACTTAGTCCTGTCTGTATGAAAAACAAAAGGCAAAATTCAATGTTTGATAGGCATAAGGCATACGTACTCCAAACTTTCAGTTTCCTCTTCTGATGAATCCCCTTCTTCAGATGCTGAATCAGTCATAGACACATCTGTTGCTTCATCTTTATCATCACCACTCAATACAGAGCTGTCCAACAGCAGCTGGCTTCTTTGTTGTTCACACACTGCAATTTAATTTTGATAAGTTAAATCTATTAATTACTCTCTCTCTCCTTGGAACCATATTTTAAAAACTTTATTATAAATGGTCTGTAATGGTTCCTATTTGGAATGGACCCTATTCAGCTGGGTTAAAAGCAATCTTAAACAAACTTGTTTCCCTAAATATTGAGGCTGAACCCTTCCACACATTGTGACTATTCTGCTACAGACCAACACAAAACATTTTGTCTAGTTACCCTACAAACAGCTAAAAATGTTATCTGAGAGATTCTCAGTATCATATGTTCCATGGAGTTACACTACCTGTGAACAAATCTGCCTTATAAAGGGAAGGTCCCTCACACAACTCTTACTAACAGTATCTGCTGTGGTCCTATGGTGTTAAGGTAACTTGAAAATTAAAACACATATAGTTCAAAGGGGATCAATTTTTAATCTGTAACACCCTGGTCTGTAACACCCAAAGTGTGAGAACTACTGTTTGCTTTTTAATTCTCAGAAAACACATATAACAATGATCTCTGCAACTCTCGTGTCCATGTACAAAATAATCAAGCACTAGTCAATTAAAATGACAGCAAATGTCATCAAATTAAAGTTCCTTCCTACATAAGTATTGATCCACAACTTCTATCGTGGGAATTTTCCAATGTGTTTGATAGCAGCTATCAGACACAGATGGGATCCATTCTCTAAAACACTGGCCAGAGGCTTTAGCACTGTTCTTTACCTTTTGCTAAATGCATTTTCAATCCCTGCTGCTTGAGATGTTTGGAAAGGACATAGAAAAACTGATGATTATATTTGTAACAATTCCATTATCAACTATAAAATGTAAACTCACCTTCAGGAAGCTTGCATCAGTGCATATGGGAAGGGAGAAAAAAAAAATACAATTAGACTTTGGTGTGCAGCCTTGGTGTTACATACCAACACCAGTTCAGCAAAACAATTACAACACAACAGATGAAGAATGGTAGGCTATCGCCATCTAATTTTGGTTAAGAATATTAAAAGTAGTAGCCAAATAGCTGCTGCCCTGGAAACAAATAAGAGGTTGCAGCTGCTTCTGCTCCCACTGCTGAAACAGACTAGAAACAGAGGCAGCTTAAGAATCACCTGAACACCCTCCTCCTTCCTCCCATTTCAGTTCCCAAACTGGATTTAGGATGGAGGTGACATCTTCTCAATTTTCCCCAAACAGGAAAATTCATATTAGATGAACTGAAGAAAAGAAAAAGAAGAAGAAAAGAAACCAAAACAGGGATTGGGAGGAAAGAATTCCAGTTTACTGCTTTATGGCAACCTAGGCAAATAGGACTGGAACACCTGAAATCTGTCAGTAGCTGCTAGAATAATGAGGAACCACAGGTCTGCCAGTGCCACCTTGGCAGGGGTTTCTCCCTCAGTGTACACCAACCACCAAGAAGTGACTTGGCAGCATGAGCTACTTGGAGCTTCAAAGCAAAGGCTGTGCTTCAAGCCAGCTGCCCACAGCATCCCACACTGGCCAGCTGAGCTGTGCAGTTCCCTCTCTGCCCCATTCCCCTCCCACAAAACAGAAATGATGACAATACATGGATCCTTACCTCTAAGAACTCATCCATCCAGTTTGGAGAACTAACAGTACCTGATGACCATACACTAGAGAGAACACAACCAGAAAGAACATGCAGCCATTAATGTCACCACACATCAAGGGTTACTGATACATAAAATGTCAGATACTAAAACATCCCCTACTCTGATTTAGCAACACCCCAGCCCAGCAACACAATCATTCCAAGAACCCTTATGTATTGCAAGCATTTCAGCGTATCTCATAGCCATAATATAAAATACATTCATTAATGGCTTCATGAACAGAGAAGAAAGGTTTCTGCTGGATTTTGCTAAGATTTTTTTTTTAAGTAGTTTTCTTCCAGACAGGCCACTAGGTCTGAAGTTTTTGCAAGATATTAAGCAGAACTCAAACTTTGGCAAAAGACTGTTTCTACTCTATGTCAGAAATCAGACTTCAGAGATTTACTTTATCTGTCACATACCAATTGCTGTTTCTTCCTTCCTCTTCATCATCACTTGCCAGTAGCATGGCTGAATTATCTGCTGTTCTGGAAACAAGTGGGTGCTGCTGGTTCTGCTCCCATTGCTAGAATGGATTAGAAACAGGAGTAACTTAGGAACACCTGAACACCTTCCATCCTGCTCCTCTGTTTCAGTTCCGTGATTGGATTTAGGCTATACATGTTTCTTCCCCTCTTTCTCCCCTAAATGAGCAAATTCAGCTGTGATAGCCAGAACATCTTTGTATGAAATGAACAGCTGCTAAGAAAAAAACCCAACACCAAATCCTTGTTTTTTCAGAATTGGAGCTGGGTTATGCAGATTCTTCCATAAAGTTCAAGGCCTTTTCATATTTCTGCTGCATGTTTCTGCTTTGCACAGCAGCAGTGGCATCCCAAAACTCAGGGGATAAAATGCCCTGTGGGCTGGATCTTTTAAAAATACTTCTTGGAGTAAAAAATAGAGCTGCATTAATAAACTTTAAATACTTCTCAGAGTAATAAACAGCTTGTACCCCAGCCAGTTACAGTTGTACTTCTGCGACAGGAGTACCTCAAACTAATGTTGCAGTTAAACACTTCATATTTGGGAAGTTAAAGGCTTCTTGTCCTCTCTTTTTCTTGTTCTTTAAATCACTGACCTATATCTTGGGTATCTCTATAACAGCTTCAGCTTCAAACTGGCTCCTTCTGTTCCATTATCTGTGATTGCTAAATATTCTCCCCAAGTTTTAGAGCAAAAAAGGTCTTTTAAATTACTCTTCCACACTCTGCAAGTGATACTCAGAGATGCTGATGCATTCACAGGTGCACTTGGGGTTGACTGGGAGCTCTGTCTAAAGACGTAAGTCAGAGCTGTGTTTCAGGCCTGAACGTCAGACTACTTGGATGCCAGAAGACAGGTCTGGCAGCACAAGAGAAACCTAATGTGACTGTGAGATGGAGAGAAGTGTGTCATTCAGTATTTACCACAACATTGCCAGAATCATTGTCAGTTAGATTGATGTCTTCAGACTCAGGAGAATCAGCTGTAACACCTATGAATTCTTCACCAGCTGAAAACCAGAATGTTAGAATCAAGATCAGAAATTGCAGAGGAATGAAATGGACAGGTCCAGTGGAATAGGCTGAGGTAGGATTCATCTGTGCCCTGGGTCTCTTCTTTTCAGGAATGTGTCCAACATCTCACTCAAGCTTTGCTCTCAACAGTCCACAGGGAGAGCATGACAAGTCCTGTTCTTTGCAAGGAACAGTGGCTGGCTTCCTCACACAGTTCTGTTGGATTACAGCACCTTGCAGGAGGTACACACCAACATAAAATTAACCTAACATAGGGGAAACTTTATCACATAGGAAAAAAACATAAATCAAAACTAGAATCGTAGCAGGTATCCTAATGTTACAGTACCATACTGTACATGTTTCCTTGAGGGATGAGGCACAGATAATGACAAATGTTCTTTATCTGCTTCCAGCTTGGGAGATCCCAAACTTAGTTTGCCACCCTACGTAGTGGCAGCTCGGGCCACTGCCAGCTCAGGTGTTTGAGCAGCACTTGGACCTTTGCTGCACAGTTTCCTCTCCCGCTAGCACAAATGTATCACAGTTCAGTAACAAACCCATATGCTTGTCAGGAGTCTTGCTGGTTAGAGATGCCATACTAGGCACTTCCTAAAAATCCCAGATCTCCCTTCCTCCCCACTAAAGGGCCTAGAGACTGGAAAATGTACGCATTCAGCTGGACCCCAGCCCTCCAGAAGTGGTTTCTGTTCTTACCAAGCTCAAAAGAAAGTGTACCACTTTCTTCGAGGCCTACTGGCTCTGGCTCTGAAGCTCCACCTGTGTTAAAAGCCAGCAGCCTGCTCCGTTTCTGAGCTTGACCAGAATTATATGCTTCTCCATGGCACTTTCGCTGATTCTGAGAGGGAGCAAAGTCTTAGCATTTTCTGTGGGAGTAAGGGTAACATGGCCCTCATTTTTGCAACACCAATGAAAGCACAAAGGTACAGAAAACACTGATGCGAAGGCTGGAATATGCATCAGATGGTGCTATGGGTCATTCCTCGCTGAGCGCATCGCATCAAGGAAAAGGCATCCTCCTGATCTCTTACCAGTTGTCCCATTAAGAAAAAGCCTATCCCAAAGGCTTGAAAATGAGACTAGTTTACAATTTTATCAGGTCATTGTTCACACTGTAAGCATTTCTGCACTATTGCTAGCACCCAGAGGGATTCAAAATCTTCAGTCTCCCAAACCAAGAAGTTACATGAAGTCTTAATAGACTTCTGTTCCGGTGCATTTGCTACAAACTCTTTAAACCATTTCTGGAAGTATCCCAGACAATGAGTTTTAGGAATCAGATTTGCCTTGAGTAATAAAGTACTCACTGTGCTCATGGTGTTTCATGACCTAAAACCACTGGAAGAGTAAGCGGGACAGGCACCAGAGAAGGAATGTCAGAGAGGTTACAGCAATTGATCCCTCTGATTCCTTTAGGTAGCACATTACTACAAAACCCTGATTTCTAGGGGTCAGAGAACAATGTTCTTCCAAACCTACCAGAAGAGAAGAGAGGAGATTACCTATCTGGAATACATGTTCTCTTAAATACCACCCCTGGTCCAGGATTCCCATCCCCAAGTCACCAGTTTCTGTACAAATTCAGTACTGGAGCTTCACACACCTGCAGCTGGGCCAGAAGCCCAGGACAGCCCCTCAACATCAGAAATGTTTTCAAAAAACAATCTACACTTATGTGTATAGTCAGTCTGTATCTTTGCTGTTTCGTCGGTGGGCTCCTCCGGGCCACCGAGTCCAGCCCTCAGTAGCTCCTTATCCCAGGAGCTCTGGTCCTGGGCTGAACGGTGGCAGCTGTTGCCGGTAGATACAGACGGACCAGTTGCATTTATATCAGCGTTCTTTTATTCTCCCTCACGGAGGGAAAAGGGTCATGCATAGAACAAGTTGTGTGGTGGAGAACCTGGCAAGACTGGCCCAGCCTGTCTCTTGCCCACGTCTTTTATGCCCTATGTCGGGGGAGGGCAAGGCGAGAGACAAGCCAATAGGCAGATGACTGGCCAGTGACATCTGGCCAGTCCTGGGTGAACAGGGGAGGGACAGGTGGAAAGTAGAGTTGTGAGTGGTCAGACCACCAGTGGATTCTCAGTGGCCTGCCCACTGCTACATCAGTCAAGAGTTTTTCTCACAAATGTCAGCAGATCAACTTCTGTTCCCACTGGGGATGAAGAAGATGGACTCTATGCAGAGGAGACAGACACTTTGTGTCTGCTTCCCAGCAGAGGATACATCAACTGGCTTAAGGGACTCCAGGTCACCTGAACCCCTGGGATGGAATCGTTGTGGTGACGGTTTGGTTGTGGCAACATTCCATTAATGGTAGCAGAACTCTTCTTTGGACTCTCATGGTGTCCCAGAATGCTTTGGCTTGGAAGGGACCTTAAACATCACCTGATTCCAATGTCCTGCCATGGGCAGGGACACCATCCACTACATCAGGGTGCTCAGAATCCCGGCCAGCCTGGCCTTCCAGGGACAGGGCACCCATAACTTCTCGTCTCCTCCATGTTTTTTAGTTTGTGGCTGAAAACTTTCATGAGACTGTTTTAACTTTAATCTAGTAAATAGAAATTAAAATTAAATCCAAAGATTTTTGGTGTTCGGTTGAGGTTTTTTCTAAACTGGTGAAAGTCTAACAATTTAGATCATTATTTAAAGTCTCCGAAGTCTTGAAGTTTTCAGGTGTTCAACTACTCCTCTGCTGAGCATTTCCCAAGAGGACTGGGAGGAGGTTTGCTCTGCTCCTGAGGACAGCACCTTCCTCTTGAGGTCCTGTTCTGCTCTGAAAGGCAACACAGCAAGAAAAGTTAAATTAAAATTCTGTTTCTCTTCTAATCAGTCTGCCACTGGACCTGCCTTCAAAGGGTTTGGCTGGGGCTCCTGAGAGCAGCAAGAAACCCATCCCAGCCCTGCTGGATACAGGGATGCTCCTCAGATCCTGGTCTCATGGGTGCTCTTGGATGTGGGGAGGCTGGTGGAAATTCATCCAGTGCTGTGAATAGCGTAAGGATATTTTCAGCTCATACTCTACATGAGGAGGATCATTTCCTAAAATAATTTCTCTGTTGATACAACTGTTGCTTTTAGGTAATAGGCAAAATGTTGAATGTTTAAAGATAGGTGGGGATGACTTTCCCATTTTTCTCAGTTCTGTGTCTGGAAATTGAAGCAAAGGCTGGTTTCCATCATCATACTTGCAACCTTCATTTCTCACACTCAGTGCCTGACACAAGATACTTACTTATTCTTATATGAAATATGCATTGGAAATTGCTCTAGCACCTTAGCATTTTTATTTCAAGCATTAAATCTCCTTTAGGATTTTTATTATCTAAAACTCTGCCCTTTGGACCCAACATTTTTGGAAAGTAAGATTGTTGTTGAGATGAAGCACAGGCATATGAAAAATCCCATATATTAAGGCAGGGAGCCTGTTCACTCACTTCACAGGTACAGCTGAGGTGGACTCAGCTCCTGTTATGAATGGATTTAAGTG
>VZTJ01004777.1:0-10817 GCA_013397795.1 Orthonyx spaldingii
AAGGAAGGAAGGAAGGAAGGCTTTACAATTTGCAGAAATACCACCCTAAGGCCTATTATCTAAATTCTGACAACAAGTAGAAAAAATAGCAATTTATTGAATGTCGCCACTTCCATGCAGGTGACTCAGGCACAGACTCTGGAGACAAGGCACGTATGACTAAATGCTGTCTCAGACTGTGTACACAAGATAACCTTAATTCTGACATCTTCTGACACTCAAAAATTTGCAGCCTCAGTACTACAGAGACACGGCTATCTCGAGACATCCGTCAAGGACCACAGGCTGCTGGGAGAAACAAAATTGCTTTGCCTTTTTGGCCTATGCTGCAGGTCAGGAAAGCCAAATACTCCATGTGCTGCTGATGAATAAGCAGCAGTACATGGCAATACCTGCCCAGGTCAAAGCACCCACCAGCCCATTTCCTCTGCAGCAGGGGAACTGCAAGCCTGGCCTGACAAAAGGCAAAACCCAGTCACACTCAGTATCAGGGCACAATAATACCTGAAACATGTTGAGGCTGAGGAGAACAAACTCTTTGGCCTTCACTACACCCAAGCTGTAGAAGCAGCAGCCTGCAACTGCTGCCATGGCTCAGGGCTTATCTGTGCAGCTGCTTGTGCAGCCTTCTCCCCACCCCCGCCAATTAATCAGGGGATTTGCATGTTCAGGCTTGTCTGATCTCTGGTGAAAAGTCTTCTGGAAGAGTCAGGGAATGTGGGAATGCAGAGAGAGAACACTTAAAGGGGCAAGCGGAAAGGGTAGAGTGAGGGAAACTCTCAGAGCAAAGAGGAAAGCTAAACAAAGAGAGGTTGAGCTTGGAAGGGGGCACAGGAAGGGAGAAAGAAAAACACAGCTACTGAGTTATGAAGTAAAAATTAATCTCATAAATGCACATATTCAGCAGCCTCTGCTCAATCAGTTAACTCATTAACTCAGCCAGGAGAACAGCTCTGGGCTTCTTTATGCCATACAGGTGGAATGATAGCATCTCTGCCACTTGGATGCAGTGCACACTGGACCTCAGAATCTGCTCTGTGGATTGTGCCCAACACAACCGTTTGTAAATAGAGCAGGACATAGTGAGTACTGGGGGATTTCAAGGTGTTATTTCAGCTCACACAAAGAGCAAGATGGAAAGCTGTTGCTGTTCCATCAACTTTGGGTGGCTTTATAGGATCACCTAATCACTAAAAGAAACAACAAAAAACCCACCCAATAACTGGATTAACTTAATCTGGCTATAAACTTTTCCCCTTCATTTCTCAATCTATAATAAGACTCCTCATGAATGGCTGAAAATAAGGTAGGCAGATCCTATGATATCTATTCCAGGTAGCTAATCTACTCCTGCACTTGAAAAGAAACAAGAAACATTTTAAATTTAGTTAAAAAAAAAAAAAAAAAGAGACAGGATTAGGTTTCCCTGTATTGTGCTTATATAAAATAACAGAATGGATTTTCTTTTACCAACACAGTGGTTTCCTGTATGAGTTCTACTCCTTCTAATCTAGTTGAAGTGAAAACACGTCACAACTTGCTGTTTGTGTTCATTTTACTGAAGTACATGTAGCAATCCTATATAATTGCATATGCCCCTGAAGCTAATGAGGAAAGGTAATATAAATGGTGTATTACAAAGACCACTGTGCCACACTGGGCTGTATTGAATGTTTCATCTCTTCTTTTTCAACAATACATCATTTCAAAAGGTGTCTGAAGGTTTCCATGCTGAGGAAGTGTCAATACAGTTCAATGGGGAATCCACTTCTCCATGTGCCTCTAGCATTTTAAAAAATACTAGCATAATGAATTTTCTGTTGTGCTTTGCTCAGAGAATCAGCTGCACATGAACCACCTGAATGATGTACATATTTTGGCTGCAGTGTGCTTCAATGTAACAAAATTTTGGCAGTCTTTTAAGTAGGTCATAAAATATAAATTGTCAATGCTGATTTTTGTGGCAAGGGTTACGTACCACAGTAAAGTCAGACCTACACTGGAAACACAGAGAGCTCACTGTCATTGAAAGCATTTGCTGCCTACCTTTGAAATACTTCATGTGGTAAAGGAATTTAAACCTTTGAAAAATCACAAGAGAAATTCTGGCTTCCTCATGACTTACTTATCCTGATCGCTGTTTGATTTTTCTCAGTACTCCAGAGGGTAGTATGTTCCAGCAGTCTAGAACTTCATCCTTTTCTCTTCAGCTCCTAACAATCCCGCTTTTGCTTCATGATGAGTCAGGACCATGCCGAATAAACTAAAAACTGGCCATAATGACCACAGCCATGTCTTCATCCTCCTTTGGAAAGATGTGCTTATGCCATTATTTGTTCCCTATCTTGTTTGTGTTTCTGAGATATTGTTTTATTCTTGTTCTTGGATACAGACTAGGTTCTATTTTGATTACAGATGCTTTTTTCAATACTTTATTGGTCCGTGATGACACTATTACAACACAAGAGCTGTAACTGATTGCATACGAAGTCTAATAACTCATCTTTACAGGCACTAGGAGAGTTGACATAAAGTCCTTTTTCCATGTTCTCTTGGCACAGGCTGAATTGAAGATACTCTTGGGAAGAGGGAATCAGGAGCAGTGTCCCCCGGGTTTTCCCAGGACATCACTAGGTCTTTTAGAGAAAGGCACCAAGGCAGCATAAAACTACATCTGAACACACCTACCTGGCTGCTTCTTGCATACATATTCTCTTTGAAACTAATTGTGGGTATGTGTATTTACATTTGTGTGAGCCTGAAGAAGAGAAACAGAAGGAAGTTGTGAGAAGAGAAAGTAGAAACTTTAGAGTGTCCTTCTGCATTGTAATTAGGACCTTATTCTTTCTGTTTTTAAACTGTGGTGCCTGTATTTTTAAATAAAAATTCTTTTCTGTATGAATTGATAATGTAGCTTCAGATAGATAAAAAAACCTCTCAGCTCAAGATGTCTGTACAGGCTTAGTTTTGTTTGGAATCTAGGCTTTCTGTTCTTGGCCCTGTCAAGAGGCATAGGTGTAGGGATAAATTATGTATACATGCTTTGCATGCATATGTAGAAGTTAGCTTGTTTGCATCTCCACAGTCTTCTACCTTTCCCCCCCAATATTCATTATTTATTTTATGTTATTGGAACATTTCTGGATTATTTTATCTAATATTTCACTGCAGAAGTCATCCGCAATTCCTTCTTTTCACAGCACCAGAGAGAGAGAAATGCGCTTTAGCCAGATAACTTCTGTGCTTATCTGTTTTGAGATTCCCTTGAGGCATCAGTATCATCATTTAAGGATTCACTGAATAAAACATCATGGTCTTTTGGGCACATAACGGCTGCCCGTAACTTATTACTAACGAGGTCAAGGAAATCCTGGCAAGACTGCAGCGAAATTTATGGCTCATGCTTTGAATGCCATCTTGTGGTGTGTGCCTTGTGCTGAAGGGGAAGTGAGAAACTTATCCTACTGTCCCTGTAGCCCATAACCACGAGGAAGGAATACCCCATGGGATGCACTGCTGGTATGACTGGCACATGATTCCTTGGCCCTGGGACTCCTGTTAATCAGCCTGACTGTTCTTTGCTCAGTCCTTCCAAGTATTCAAGAATCTCTCCAGGTATACCAATGGTTACTAAATTTACCACAGTGGTTTGTGGAAGCAATTACACAGCCAATTTTCTCTTCTCCCTGTGCTTTAAAGTGCCCATACAATAAGCATCTCTCTTATTAATCTGCAGAATATAGTAATTCACAGAATTTAAAACAAATCAGCAACAGCTTCATGGTTTTATTTACACTGGACAAGCCTGGATATCTGATTTGCACAGATAAAAAAGGCAGACCGTTCTCCCCTTAACCTTTTGCACTACTTAGGTATCAGAAAAAAGCAGAGAATGGTGTGTTTGGGACTGACAATCTTTGCTGCCTTGATCCTGCTCTCCTATAAATGAGTGAAGCTCAATCTGCAGAAAGTGAGTGCAGCCCTATTCCCCCTTCAGCTCCTGCATTTTGTGCTGGTCAAGAGGGATTGGCCCACATAAAGAGCATTTGCCTGACTTTAACCAAGGCTGCTGAACTTGTGGGGCACATCTCTGTGACATGCACAGCTTCTGAACCAGCAACCAGAGCAGAGATTTCTAATAGAAAGCAGAATCAGGAACTCTGGACCCGAAACTCAGGCCTCTTCTGGAGTTCACCTCTGACCCTGTTCCTTATCTCAGGTCTAGGTCTTGTTCCTGCTTTTCTTTCTTGGCCCTGTTATCCCATCAGTAAATGGGATAACATTAGCCCAGGTACCAAAATGTACTACCTTCGCTTCTGAGCTGGTGGCCTTTTGTCTATTTCTGGCCTCAGTGTGCCCTGAACAGGAGGTTTCTTTTCTCTATCTGTTGGCTTGTTCACTTATGTAGTGATGTGAGCAGGTTTTTCCCCTGCAGAGAAAGTGCAGAGGGTTACAAATGTGTAATGCTGTCATGACACAGCTTCTATGACACAGGTCATCATTCTTTCCTAGTGCTTCTCTGAGGTTTCGTCCTTTAATACTGAGTTATCCTCTCATTCCACCTCTGATATATAACCAAGGTCAGGGATTACCTGTTCTACTAGCCATTTACTACACACTTCTCCCAAGTAATTTAAAAAATCCTAAAAGATTTCTGATCTATAGGCAGTGCTGCTGGAGCCACGTGCAATGAGTGAAACTGAAACAGGTGCTGGTGTGTGTCATTGGGAGGAATGAGTAGATTTCTGCCTTAGGATGCAGGAGGATTTTGGTAATGAGTGATGATGGGGGCTGAGGGAAAACAGGCAGGCATGTTCAGCTGATCCTCCAATTGCAGAAAGGTGGGGCAAGAAACTCTAAAAGGGTTTGGGTAGGTGGTGGAGCCACACGTTCAGGGAGAACACGCCGCAAGGGCCTGCTGAGAAAAAGTCCAATTGCCATTGGGAAAGTGGGCAAAGGAAAGCAAGCCCCGACGCAAGAGGGCATCTCGCCTCTTTCAGGACAGTCCGAGCCAAAGCGGTCTATGCTCCTAGACCTTTCTCGTGTCCCGCTTTTCGCCTTTGAACATGGGGAAATCACCTGCCCACCAAGAGCCACCCCTGAGCTTTAGCCTTGGCCTCCAGAGCTGGAGACAGCCTCCTGCTGCCGGGGCCAGCGCCGTGAGCGCAGCCAATGCGCTGCTGCCTAAGAAGGTTGGCTATGGGCTCTGCAGCAAGCGAGGGCAGAGTGCAGCCACATCCGATGAACGCGTGCTGGCAGCGCTCTGAGGAGATGTGGCATCCTACTGCAAGCTGGGACACTTTGGACAGCCTTGACTAGGACTTAGGGGCACACAGAGGAGCAGCACTGTATGCATGGTGGCCAAAAGTGATGGGGCTCTTCCCCCTGAGTTGCGGAGGCCTTGGGGAGAGGTTGCCTGGGAGCAAGGTGCTGGCCTGCCCGCCCCGTGCTGTCCTCTTCAGGTGCTGTTGCCATTGAGTGATGCAGGGAATGGGCTGAGTCGTTGCTTTCCAGACCCTAACATCAGGAGGTGAGATGACCAAACAAGATTGAGATGACCAAAGGCAGGTACCGTTTCATGATGCTCCTCCAGGTGCACTTACGGCCAAATGCACACCTGATAGGGGGCTTTGACACTTTGCTGAGTTTTGCAAAGTAGCGTCATTGACAAGAATGCCCAAGGAGAAGCACAGGTAATGAAATCATTCCCCCTTCTTGGTTTGGAGCCCTACTGAAGCCTCTGCCTGGCTTCTAGCCTCCTCCCTGCCTATATCTAAATAGATGGGAAAGTGAAACGGCCTTGGTTCACTGAAGAAGCAAGATTCAAATAGGATTCCAGGAATGTGTTTGTCTAACAGAGAAGGAAAAGTACTGCAGTTAGCCAAGACACTATAGAATTAGACAAGAATTGTCTACAAAACTACAAATATACAAAAAGTAAAAAAAAGCAAAAATCTTTTAGCATGAGTGTGTCTGCTCATATATACACGCATACAGCACTCCATGAGTTAGTTACTCTGAACACATATATTATTTAAGGATTAATTGGGAATACGGTACTGGTATGTCAATTTTGTCTACGATGTCTACAAATTAGTCTACTGCAAAACTAATATTCTGATGTAGCTAAAACTCACTTCCTCACACCAACTCAACTTCAGGAATGTCCCATATAGCAGAAACATGTTTAAGAATTTGATTTAACAAATCTTGACACCGAAAGGATCGGAGGACAAGGAACATCCCTCAGATGAAGATCCAAAAGGAGAAGGTAGCACAGCCATTGTCACCCCAGTAGCTCAGGAAGAGCCCTCTCTGGTGGCAGAGCAGGCAGCAGCTTTTGTCTCTCTCAAAGCTGCTTATCTGTCTTGTTCAAGGCCAAAGCTGTCGAAGCTGTCTGCAGCTGTTTTTGTCTTCCCACACAGAAAGACCTGCAGGACGTGCCCAAAGCCTTCCTGCACCTACAGTCATCAACTGCCTGGCTGGACAGAGATGGCTGCACCTTGTCCGGAAAGCACTGAGCTCTGCCCTTAGCCTCCACCACCACAAGGGAGAAGGAGAAGAAGCACTCGACACCTGACGCCCCAGATGTGCTGGACACAGCCCAGTGTATCAGGAGTGATGTCCAGGCCAAGGCTATACTTGAGATCCAGGGATCCGGCCAAGAGACCGTGGAACAATAGGACATGGAACACAGTTGGGACGTGCCATCAGCTGTAACAGCCACTGCAGCAGGGGCAGAGAGGTGACCACAAGACACTCAGTGCCACAGCTGAAGCTCCCGTCTTCCTGAATGCAACTGACCTCATCCGGAGTGCGGTTGCAAAGAAGGTCGTGCTCCCTTCAAGGAACCAGAAGAAGCATGGGAGCAGGAACAAAGCGTAGATAAAGGGATGGGAGCGAAAGCCAGAGCAGCAGAGACAGAGAGCCTGGTACATGCCCTGCACAGCCCCACAGTCCATGGGGCACCTCTTCTGGACACAGCAGACACCATCAGGAGTGAGGTGCCTCTCTTTTCTGTCTCCTCTTTTAGGACTGTAGTGGTAATTGAACTATGCAAACATATATATACATGCATATATACACATATATATACACACACACATGAACACACCTATGTATATACATCTCTCTCTCTCTCTCTCTCTCTCCCCCTGTATTTATAGATACTCACACATGTACCCATATATATATACACACACACATACAGCCCCGTATATCAATACATGTATATAGCACCCCTAGCAGTTAGTTGCTCTCAACACGTAGATCATTTAAGGATTAATTGGGAATATGGTACTGATAGATCAATTATGTCTACAATGTCTACAAATTTGTCTACTGCAAAACTAATATTCTGGTGTAGCTAAAACTAACTTCCTCACCCTAACTCAACTTCAGGAACGTCCCACATAGCAGAAACATGTTTAAGAATTTGATTTAAAAATCTTGACACCGAAAGGATCTGAGGACAAGGAACATCCTTCAGATGAAAACCAGGAAGGAGAAGGCAGCACAGCCATTGTCACCCCAGTAGCTCAGGAAGAGCCCTCTCTGGTGGCAGAGCAGGCAGCAGCTCACCCAGATGCAGGCCAGACCCTCACCTACACCATCCCTTTCTCTGCCTTCCTGGATGCCCCGGTTGAAGGGAGCCACATGTGTCGCAGGAAGGCGCTGAGCGTTCTGCTAAGGGCCTTAAATGCCACGCAAGGGAAAGGAGAGCAAAAGAGGGATCTGCCAGACCAGCCCAGTCTGACAGTGCTGAGGACCTGGACAAGGACCACCCTGTGAATCAGGATCCTGGCCAGCAGCTGGAAGAAGAGCTGGAGCTGGAAGTGAGCATGAAGGAAGAAACAGAAGCGGGAACACCTGCAGGTCCTGCCTTCAGATCTCCTTCCCCCTTGGTCATTGATGCCCTGGCTGGAGAGAGAAGGACGTCCTTCTTCAAGAGTGCGCCAAGGGCTCTGCGCAGGGGCTCCACTGCAATCCACAGGACAGGAGAGCAGGAAGAGCAGCAGCCCCCAGCCTGTGCCCGGGATCTGCTGGACACAGCCCTGTATACCAGTGGTGAGGCCCTGAGCAAGGCTGAAGTTGTGATCCAGGGCGCCAACAAGCAGGCAGAAGAGCAAGAGGACCTGGAACACAGCAGGGATGCAATGCTGGCAGTAAGAGCCAGAGCAGCAGGGGCAGTGAGGCCGGCACATGTCCCACACAGCCCCACAGCTGATGGCCCAGTTCTCCTGGACACAGACCAGTACATCAGAGGTGAGATTGTGAGCAAAGGTGAAATTGTGATGCAGGGATCTGAGGAGGATGCAGAAGAACAGAGGGACCAGGAAGAAGGCACTGTGAGGGGATGAGGGTAACAGCCCCAGCAGAAGGGACAGAGAGCCCAGGACGTACTGGGCACAGTCGCACAGGTGATGCTCCGGTATTGCTGGATAAAAATGACTATCTAGGGACTGAGGTCATGAAGAAGGCTGTGGTAATGGGCCAGAAAGCTTTCAAACTTGAGATCCAGGGATCCAGCCAGGAGACCATGGAACAGCAGGACGTGGAATGCAGCATGGATATGCTATCAACAGTAGCATCCACTGCAGCAGGGGCAGAGAGGCGAGCACGTGAAGCCTATAGTGCCACAGCTGATGCTCCCGTCTTCCTGAACGCATCTGACCTCATCCAGACTGAGGTTGTGAAGAAGGCCGTGCTTATAGTGCAGAGACCCTTCGAGGAGCTAGAAGGACCATGGGAACAGGAACAAATCACAGATGAAGAGGTGGGCATGAAAGTCAGAGCAGCAGAGGCAGAGAGCCAGGGACATGTCCCACAGAACCCCGCAGCTGATGGCCCAGTTCTGCTGGACACAGCCCCGTACATGCCAGTCCCAGCAGAAGGGACAGAGAGCCAAGCACATACTGGGCACAGTCACACAGGTGATGTTCCGGTATGGCTGGATGCAAACGACTACGTACGGACAGAGGTCGTTAAAAAGGCTGTGCTTATGGTCCAGAAACCATCTGAATACCTAGAAGAGAAGCAGGACCAGGAACCAAGCCCAGTGGAATCAACAGCAGCTGAAAGAGTTGCAGGACATACCCAAAGCCTTCCTGCACCTACAGTTGCCAATACCCTGGCTCAACAGAGATGGGTGAGCCTCATTTGGAAAGCACTGAGGGCTCCGCGTTTAGCCTCCACCTCCAGCACAGGAGGGAAGAAGAAGAAGAAGCGCTCAACAGGTGATGCCACGAATGTGCTGGACACAGCTCAGTGTATCACGAGAGATGTTCAGGCCAAGGCTACACTTGAGATCCAGGGATCCAGCCAGGAGACCATGGAACAGCAGGACATGGAACACCATAGGAATGTGCCATCAGCCATAACAGCCACTGCAGCAGGTGCAGAGAGGCAAGCACATGAGACACGCAGTGCCACATCTGACGCTCCCATCTTCCTGAACACAGCTGACCTCATCCGAACCGAGGCTGTAAAGAAGGCCATGCTTGTGGTCCAGAGACCCTTTGAGGAGCCGGAAGAAGCATGGGAGCAGGAACAAGTTATAGATGAAGAGATGGGTGCAAAAGCCAGAGCAGCAGAGGCAGAGAGCCAGGGATATGTCCCGCAGAGCCCCACAGCTGATGGCCGAGTTCTGCTGGACACAGTCCCGTACATGCCAGCCCCAGCAGAAGGGACAGAGAGCCAAGCACATACCGGGCACAGTCACACAGGTGATGTTCCGGTATTGCTGGATGCAAACGACTATGTATGGACAGAGGTCATTAAAAAGGCCGTGCTTATGGTCCAGAAACCATCTGAATACCCAGAAGAGAAGCAGGACCAGGAACTAAGCCCAGTGGAATCAACAGCAGCTGAAAGAGTTGCAGGACGTGCCCAAAACCTTGCTGCACCTCCGGTTGTCAAGAGCCTGGCTCAACAGAGAAGGGTGAGCCTTGTTTGGAAAGCACTGAGGGCTCCGCGTTTAGCCTCCACCTCCAGCACAGGAGGGAAGAAGAAGAAGAAGCGCTCAACAGGTGATGCCACGAATGTGCTGGACACAGCTCAGTGTATCACGAGAGATGTTCAGGCCAAGGCTACACTTGAGATCCAGGGATCCAGCCAGGAGACCATGGAACAGCAGGACATGGAACACCATAGGAATGTGCCATCAGCCATAACAGCCACTGCAGCAGGTGCAGAGAGGCAAGCACATGAGACACGCAGCGCCACAGCTGAAGCTCCCATCTTCCTGAACACAGCTGACCTCATCCGGACTGAGGCTGTGAAGAAGGCCATGCTTGTGGTCCAGAGACCCTTTGAGGAGCCGGAAGAAGCATGGGAGCAAGAACACATTATAGATGAAGAGATGGGTGCAAAAGCCAGAGCAGCAGAGGCAGAGAGCCCGGCACATGTCCCGCAGAGCCCCACAGCTGATGGCCGAGTTCTGCTGGACACAGCCCCATACATGCCAACCCCAGCAGAAGGGACAGAGAGCCCAGCACATACCAGGCACAGTCGTACAGCTGATGCTCCAGTATTGCTGGATGCAAACGACTACGTACGGACAGAGGTCATTAAAAAGGCCGTGCGTATGGTCCATAGACCCTTTGAGGAGCCAGCAGAACAGTAGGAGCAGGAAGGAAGGTGTGGTACTGTGCTGGCCACCAGGGACATCCTGGCCTGGCCTGGCCACTCACCGCTCTGCATTCCACTTATCCCTCCCCTGTTCACCCAGGACTGGCCACATGTCACGGGCTCGTCATTTGTCTATTAGCTGGGCTCTCGCCCTGCCCACCAGGAGGAGAGGGATAAAAGAGGGAGGC
>VZTJ01004779.1:0-62598 GCA_013397795.1 Orthonyx spaldingii
TTCCTAAGTAAACCCACGACACTTGGACAACTTTCTCCTTTGTTGTACTGTTCCTGCTCATCAAATTGTGCAAGGATGAGTCCCCAGGCATGACAGCCACAGCAGCCACAGTGAGCGTGGAGAGGGGAGTCGCTTCTCTCAGTAGTGCCAGTTATGATCCTGCCTTAGAGTGGACAGGAGGCTCAAAGTCACCAAAATAGCTATTTTTGATTTTTTTTTTGCCATTTCAAGATCTGAGAGGTTCCAGTGGATATGTAAATGTCTCTATGCTAGTTGTAATTCACATTATGGTTAAATCCAGAAGTCTGTGCATGACAGGCTAAAAACTATTGGACACGGTCAGATAAACAAAATTGCTCAAAAACTTCTACATGTCTTTGTGTTCCAGATTCCCGTTTCAGAGGAAAGAGCATATGGTACAGCTAAAAGTAGAAACAGTTTGCAGGTACCTGCCACTACCATTACTTGGGTACATTTTTAGCTTTTTTAATTGGTAGAAGTTTTTGTACCAAGGAATTAATAAGCAAAGGTGAACACTATCTTAAAAGAAAAAAAAACAAAAATGGAAAAAAGAAGAACTTTTATGCTAGGAGGCTGGCAAAAATAAGTAGCAATTGAAGACAAAATCTGACCAAATGTGTTGTAAATAGTTTTCTAATGAATTTTACATAAATATCCTTTCTCACAGCTGTGCTGACAAGAAATCAAGCTTCAGGCTCAAGAAACAAAAGAAGACTATAGGCAGCTGATAGCTAAAGTGAGAGTTTTGTTAAAGAGCTGAAATGATGAGCTTCACAAAGACCCTTGATGTCTTTAGGTTCCATCAGCTGTTCCTACAATATTGGGCAGAAGCTCATTTTGGTGTCCTCAGTCTTCCTCTCAGCTTTCTTTGCCATGGAAACCTTGGTGAATTGAAGGAAGCCACAACCTGTGTGCAGCCCCGTTCCAGGGAAGGCAACAGGGCCCAGGCCTGGCCAGTTTCACTTTCCGTTCTGAAACTGGGAAAGTGGATACCATTTTTTTTTTTTTTTTCCTTTCCACCACCTTGCTTAAATAAAGCAAAGTGCTCTTAATAAGATTAAAATGTGCCACTGCTAAGTTCTCTCAGTTCAGGAAACCTTGTTTTGATTTGGTATGTGACACCTATACTGTTTCTTGGCTGGGCTGTGTTCCCTTTCATGAGAGATGAGTTTCTACTTCTTACTGAGGGGAAGCAAATCAATGCTTAGATTAGGAGACTGATGAAACTGGTTCTTCCTTCAAGTTTCTGTTGCACCTGGGAGTCCTTATGTAATCATTATTTTTGTCCTTACTATTTAGCTGCAAAAGACTAGCAGGGTTTGTGGATGGACCTATGGGAATGCCCAGATAATATTTTATTTACTGTCCAGGACAAGAGCAGCTAAGAAATACTTCGTAGTGGTTTCCTGGGTTTCATCCCAGTGAAACTCCTAAGCAGCAAGGAATGGCAATGCTTTGAGATTCTTCAGGTTTCAGTGTGACTAAGTTACTAACTTTCAAATATAACTTTTACCATTGGTTTAAGCACCACCAAGGCACTTGTGTTAATGATTATGCTGTACAGGTATAGCTAGACTGAAATTACTGCTGAAGTTAGTGACTTTGCAATTACTGAATCTCCCCTGGGGACGCACAAAATAAGTTTGCAATAGCAGTCTCACCACTCGTTTACATATTCTTATTGGCTATTGGCAAATTGTGACGATAAGAAATTCTGCTCTATGAATATCAATTTCAAATTCTATTAAAATCACCTTAGAAAAATGAAGCTCTCTTCTTTCTAAATATTACTGGTTACAAAGAGGGATTTTTCTCTTATTTAATTACAATTTTATTGCTGGAAAACTGTTTCTTTTAACTCTTCTTGTTTATGCTATTTATTTACATCTGAAATGCAATTCAAGCAATAAAAACTCAATTTATGTCTCCACTGAATATGGGATTTTCTAGATTCTGTGCATGAAATGTGCTAATTCAAAGGAAAATTCCTGCTTTTTTTTATCTCTTCCTATTCCATTGCATCTAAAGTACATGTGTAATATATGATACATACATATCTTTAAAAATAAAATATTACCAAGGATATCTTTAGATTCCAAACTAAGAGATTGTTATAGGTTAGAAAGTTCAGATGTAAAGTAGAAAAAAAATAGGCTACCATACAATTCTCACTCTGCATAAGAATATGAACTATCATGAGGAATGATACATTTAAAAAATACTATACCATGGAAAAATTGTGTGGGTAGTTCTTAATTTTTATTAACATTAAAAGGGCTTGACATTTAAAAATAATAGAAAATGTTACAGTGAGCTTCATCAGCAACAGTAAATAGTGTGAGGAAAAGTATAAGTATTTTGAAAGACCTAGGATTTGAGCATTTTATTCAATTCAGAATTAAATGACATTTTTTCATTGTATTAAGGATAAACACTATCCCAATGCATATATTAAATGTGGCCCCCAAAATAGTGAAGCAAACACAGATTAAGAAATGCCATCATTTTGAAGCAACTACAATCTCTGTGAAATTTTGAAAGGTTCTTTGCAAACTTTCCTGAACATAGTATGTTTTTTTAAAGACAAAAGCTTCCTGTATCACTTTGACTCCAGCTCCCTGCGGCATTTGGAAGGATCCAGTCTCCTATGTCCAAAAACTCCCCTTGAAATCCTGAAACACTGAGTTAAATCAGTGCATTGCTCCTAACTCCTGTATGAGTATCCGAGTATTTACAATGAGAACACGCTCTGCTGAAGAAGAGGAAGTAGCTGTCCAGTCCCCTGTTGATCTGGAAGTGGAAGAACTGCCCAACCTTGCTGGCTACACCGAGCTGACCCCTGTGCATGGTCAGCTGCTTCCAGTGCACTGAATGATTCTGAAGGCACTGCAAACTACTCAGGATGCACAGACACAGGGGCTGACTGTGCCATCTAGGTCTCAGGGCTTCATTGAAGTAAGGTTCACTATGAAATACAATATTGTGGGGTTTCTCCTTGTTTTGATCTCTTAATCTGTCTTGTGCTAAAATGTATGGTGCCAACTAAAAGTCAGAATTTGTTACTGGCTTGAATATGGCTGATAAGAAAAAAATTACTCTAGAAAAATTTTTTTGTTATTTTTAATTTTTCATGTATATATATACTTTTTCTGTCCGCCATTAGCAGAAATATCTTCAATGTTTAAGTCTAATAAGCCCTCAAAAGCCCAAACTGCTGACTTCTTGCAAAGCAACGTGGAAATCATCAGAAAACATGTACATCTATAATGCAAATTTGAAGTTAGTTCTGTTTGGTGGTCCCTGTGGAAGAGGAAGTTTTATCTTTCTTTCTGTAGGCACCAGCTTATCATTTCTTCATGTGTAGCTCTAAAGGGAGCATGCATACAGATGAGTTCTTAGATGTCTGATAGCAATTTACTTACCCAAAGATCCCATTTGCATGTGACAAAGTAGATGCATATAGAGTATGGGTTTCATTTTATGCTTACATTGAGCCTTTAAGTGACTGCTGCTGCACACATCCTTGGAATAACAAGAAGCATTGACAACTTCATCCCCTAAAAATTTATATCACTTCTGCTGGATTAACATTGTAGAAAAAGTTACAGGGAGTTATAGGGAACATGATAACATACCCTGCATTTGGATGAGACGGTATTAAAAATGTGTATTCCAATGATGCAACAAGGGCTCTGGCTAAAATGTTGGGCCACTAAATGAAGCAATATTTCCATGTGTTATTAATGAAGCTGAGATTTGACCCTCAGTGTTTACCCCTAAGGTCTATCTAAGCCTGTGGCTGAGTGTAGCTCACAACCTTCTCACTTTCAACTCCATAGAATGGTTGAAATATAACAGTTTTAACTCACGGTCTGTTTTGCCTGGAGTCTTGCAGTACTATGATTTGGGGCTGACTGAAACATTTGTGAACTGAATGCATCACACCTTGAGCACAGGCTGCATTTGACCTCATTGCAATGAACTAATCCAGAGCTTCCTCTTGCCTGATGCCTGAACACATTTATGCATCTAGGCCCAACCATTCTTTGCCCTACAAATACTAATAAAACCAGGAGGGAAAGATATTTTCTCTGCAGTACAGGATGATGCAGCAATAGTTAATGGAAATGCTGGAGACTCCATGATATAAAAAAGGTGTACTTTGAATAAATACATAAGTACGATATTTGCATATGCAATAAAACAATGTCATAGCACAAATAATTTCCCTCCAAGAATGTGCAAGCCATCTTAACAGGCAACACTCAGCCTTTAAAAGAGTTTGAATTCTGCATTTCTTATTATTTATCCCTTTGAGAAATGATACATTCTCATCTTTACTCAAAGACTTTGAACAGAGCAACACTGGTCTCAAGCATGTACCATGGTCATGACTATTACTGAGGTGACAATAGAATATGGCATTGCAGCACCAGCAGTTTGTCAGTTGCAATAATTTCCCCACATATTTGTTGACCTCACTGTGTGTTAACTCTTTTGCTGGGTTAACACTGTCCTACTGTAGAAACAAAAACCCTCTGTGTAATGTCCCTCTATCTCATACTTGATCCAATAAGTCTTATTTTAAGGCATTTTCAAAGGCAGGAGCTGCTTGTCTGTCATTAAAGTGCATGTTTTCACAAATGCTCCAAAAAATCATGGAAAGTGTGAACCATAAAAGGCAGTGCTTCTCTTTTTCCTAGTTGCCTTTTTTTGCTGTTCTTTTGGTTATTGGGGTTTTTTTTTTTTTTGGTTTTTTTTAATGAGTTTTGGGGGTTTTTTTCTGTGTTTATAACAATCCAATAGATAATATCCCACAAAAGATGCACAGGTGACAGAATGCGCACATGGCCATTTCATGGGTTTAGAAAGTTTAAAAGCAGTAACAGTACAACCAATTTTGTTTTGTCATCTGCAAATGTTAATGAGCATAGTGCACATGGCTCCTCAGAAGGGAGAGACAACTGCTCCAGATTAGCATCACTCCATTAATTTCATTTACACTCTGCATCCACCCTATAGCTGGAAGGCTTTTCTAAATAATGCTACCAGACTACAAAAAGGTGTAAAATTAAGAAAGGAGTGGCTCAATAAATAAATGAAGTCAGCACTGATTGAATATAACATTACTTATGACACACAGTATTTAGAGGATTCAATCAGATCTCTTTTACAAGCAATTGATATTCTCGGTAGTCTGTGCATAATGTTGTCACTGGAGTTAGAAGGATGTTAACATTTCATTACTCTTGTCATTGATTTTCCTCTGCTTTCTTCACAACAAAAGTCAAAACGTGACCTCTTATTCCACTGAATTAGTTCCAGAGCACTTGGCATTATTGACCTCCTAATGAAAATTAATGATGGCTCTTTTGATTCAGTCTTTCATGTAGGCACACCAAGCACATTTAAACACAGGCATGGTTATTTCTCATACTGGAGTGAAGAAACACACTGTTAAGTAACGAAATGTACATTAATGCAACATTAAATTTGCAAATTTAAGTCAACAGATTTCAAGAGACTTAAACTGCATTATCAGGAGCTGATGCGGCAAAGATTTAAGTTTGGCAATAATTTCAGACCTGGAGAGATAAAGAGCTTTACAAGGAAAGCTATGTGTACATTTAGAGCATTTCAGCTCCGGTCTTAAATTTATAGTAAAATTCTGGCAACACTGAAATGTTTTTACTATACAGCAGAGACATTTGCACATTAGCTTAGGTATTTCCATGCTCTTTTTTCCCCTTTTATGCTAGAGAGGAGTGCAAATTTTTCTCAGTGACTTTTGACTTTTGTGCTCATGAGCTGTCACCCTGCAGTTGAGCTGTCACCCTGCAGTTGAGTGGATTTTCTTCATCTGGATTCTTACATAAACTGACTTCTATCTATGGATATCGACCCCCTCCTTCCTTGCATCTGTGTAACTAAGGATAATCTTTACCAGGTGAAACAGGAAAGCTGAATGGATGCATATCTGGAGACTGGGTGAAACATGCCATTTTATCTAAACCATTTCCTATTCCTGGAAAATTCTCCCAGAAATAGTACCTGGGGAAATACCTGGGAAAACTGCTAGAATAAGGAATAAAGTAACCTAATTTCTCTCTTTCCTTAGACAACAAAGACTATGATGCATATCTATCTTATACCAAAGTGGATCCTGACCAGTGGAATCAAGAAACTGGAGAAGAAGAAAGATTTGCTCTTGAGATTCTACCAGATATGCTGGAAAAGCATTATGGATACAAGTTGTTCATACCAGACAGAGATTTGATTCCCACAGGAAGTAAGTCACATCTTTATTCTCATGTGGTTTTGAAGGAGAAAATGAGTGATTGCAGTGATTGTTTTAGTCTTGTTTCTATACCTGCTCCTTCAGAATGTCATCTTTCCTCCCATGTCTTAGAGAATGGTGAAGATAAGCCACCAAACATTAACAGTCATTTCCCAGATAAGAGGATTATTATTTAGCAATTGTATCTTTTTAATTGACGGTAAAACAGTGCAGAAAGGGCATGCATAAGTGAAGTTTTTTTGAGAACTCACGTCTCTTGAAATGAATACCAAGTTCTTTCTTTTCAGTTTCTTAGATTTTGTTTGGAAAGATATCCGTGATTCTAAGTATTACAGAAATTCAGGTGGGAAGGCAAAAGTTGTGTTTGTACTAAAGCGATGGTTGAGTAATAACTTCTACACTAGACAAAAGTAGTGAATTCTGTCAGTGTCCACTGCAGACAAATGTGTAGTGGATGTACTTGATCATTCTCAGAGACTGAAAACTAGAATTGATTCCAGCTGGTACAAGTAGGTATTTTTCACGTTTCTCTCACATATTCCAACTTAAGTACAGTAACGTTTTGTCAGTTGTTGTAATATTCTTCATGACTTCAGTGTAACCATATAGACAGCGACTGAGTTCAATACCTTTAATAAAAGATAAAAGAAAGGATGCTTGGTATAAACAAAGGGCAATATACAACATCAAACAATCTCATGGATATTTTTTAAATTACGGCAAACTAAACCACTAATTTACAGGAGTCGACACTGTTTTTTATGAATGTGTGTAGCAGGGGCATGAAAGAAAAACAGAATCTAAGCCTACCAAAAAACTTAGAGTATCATTTGAGCTTGAGACTGAGGTCCTGAAGCACATGGCTGCTGCTCTGTTGTCTAACTGGGTGACTTTGCCTTTTTAAAGGTAAAAATCATGATGGACATACTTGTTCCAGTAGCGATATAGATGATACAAAGCCACAGCTCATGAACAAACACTCGCAATCCATAGCACATGTGGGAATAGATGTTTCACAGGATCACAGAAAGGCTGAGGTTGGAAGAGGCCTGTGGAGGTCATCTTTTCCAACCTCCCTGCTCAAACAGGGCCACATAGAGCAGGTTGCTCAAGACCATGTTCTGCCAGGCCAGCCTAGCACATTTGCAATTGATGTTTTTGCATAATTGAGTGAGATCTTCTGGGAGCAGGGATTTGCTTCCGTTGTTTCTCACCAGTGTATGAGAGCAGACTGATTTCTTAGATTGTTTTTTGAGCAATTGTTTTGTTTTGTAGCCTACATCGAAGATGTGGCAAGATGTGTAGACCAAAGCAAGCGACTGATCATCGTCATGACTCCAAGTTACGTGGTAAGAAGAGGTTGGAGCATCTTTGAACTGGAAACGAGGCTTCGAAATATGTTAGTCACGGGAGAAATCAAAGTGATACTGATTGAATGCAGTGAACTACGAGGAGTTATGAACTACCAGGAGGTTGAGGCCCTAAAACATACCATCAAGCTCCTCACTGTCATTAAATGGCACGGACCAAAATGCAACAAGTTAAATTCCAAGTTCTGGAAACGTTTACAGTACGAAATGCCTTTTAAGAGGATTGAACCCATGACAAATGAGCAGGTTTTAGATGTCAGTGAGCAGGGACCCTTTGGGGAACTGCAGACAGTCTCCGCAATTTCCATGGCTGCTGCCACCTCCACTGCTCTTGCCACTGCCCATCCAGACCTGCGCTCCACCTTTCATAACACATATCATTCACAGATGCGCCAGAAACACTATTATCGAAGCTATGAATACGATGTACCTCCTGCCGGCACCCTGCCGCTTACCTCAATAGGTAACCAGCACACCTACTGCAACATCCCCATGACACTTATAAACGGGCAGCGGCCACAGACAAAAACTAACAGGGAGCAGAACCCAGAAGAGGCTCACACAAACAGTGCCATACTGCCCCTCTTGCCACGGGAGACCAGTATATCAAGTGTCATTTGGTGACCCACATGCAAGGGGCTGTCAACCCCCTTGAGTAGGAGCAGAGTCTGCAGTCTGGTGCCTGGAACTACATCCTCGACTGCTGCTGTTAAACATGCGTTACAATCGATAACAAACGAGGAAAAACAGGGTCTTGTACATATGTTTTTGCAATTTCTTTGTAGCATCAGTCTTCCTGTTTTACCCATGTCTCTTCCCATTCACATTTTTGACTTTGTTTTATATGTCATTGGAATTTGTATATTTACATTTTTTTAAATGAAGAGACTGCTGTATAGATAGGAAACTTTTTTGCTTCATTAGTATAGTTTTAGACTTTTTGTTTGTTTGTTTATAACCTCTCTTGGGAATGCTTGGACAAAGCTATGTTGATATCAGAAGCACCATCCATTTTGTTGGCCTGCCTAGCCTGATTCCTGAAGGCCATGCCTGCTGCAGCTCACCTCTTTTGGAGAGTTTTTGTTCTTAGGAGGACCCCACCGCTCACTGAGAGCTCCAGTTTCATTTCTACTCCCGTAACGTGCACTGCTCCTTCCCTGCCCTTACAAAGACCCCCATTTGGGGTAACACTACAGTCTGATCATCTAACATGTAACTTGGTAGATACTTGTCAAACAAGAGAAAATACCCAATCTGTATCGGTTGCTTCACAGTAGTCACTACAGAGTGTGTAGAAACTAGAGCCGGTTTGGTTTTTGCTTTCTTGGGTTTTTTGTTTGTTTTTTTTTTTTAATTCTTATTTTAAGAATGAGTTGGTTGTATCCCTTTTATAAATATAAAAGCACCCCTATTTTTAACACGTCCTGGGAAAGTATTAATGTGGTTGTGGATTTTATTTTATAAGCACTTATTTTTTTTTCTTTTCCAACTTTCAAAATCCTGCAAATAACATTTGCAAATGTCAGGCGAGTAAGACAAGTGAGGCAATAGGCACTGAAGTGCAGAGTCCTGTTGATATGTACAGTGATGACTTCCAAACCAAAGGGGAATACAAAAGACAGTATTGTAGATGGTTTGTCACTTTGTATTATAGAAAGTGTTATTTTCAAAAAAAAAAAAGTAAGAGCAAAACATTATTTTCCTGTGGATTTCAGAGTCCCTTGTATTTTAATGTTCCAAAAACTGTATTTGCTTTAAAATGATATATTCAGGATTAAGAAATCTTATTTCATTTGGTTTTAGCTTGTAACAATAAATAAAACTTTATTAATTTCAACATGATTTCAGTAAGAACTCAGGCAGAAAAAATGACATGATTACCAGAAATATAATTGTTTTCAGAATAAACTTTATTTATACAAAATTAATATTTAAATCAGACCTGGAAGTATTAAAAACAATTTATTCACTTTAATGAATAAATAAATTAGTTTTATTTTTATGTATGATTCTATCTTTGAGGAGTTGCAAATAATGCACGCACCATGGCTGACAGGGAAGAAAAAAAGCCCACCACTGTGTTTACATCCAGACATGTTTAAGACAAATTAAATAAGCACCTTGCTCATACTTATGTTTTAAATAACAGAAAGTCCTTTCTGGTTTTAGAAAGAGAGAGGAGTGGTACAGCTCTGCAACAAGTGGTGCAGCACACTGTCGTAGAGTCACAGGTTTGATTTACCCTGGCAGAACTGTAACTGTTATCCTGACTAATAGGCCTTAGAGTCTATTTATGTCATTAATTAGCTTTAGGTAATTTTATGGCAGCTGAATGATATCGGCCAATATAATGGATGTGTGGGATTGCTCATCATGATTGTCACAATGAGAAACATATAGCTTATAATATTTTGGTCTTCTTAATGAGAAGTGAGAGGGGGAAACTGCAGTTTGGGGGATGTTTGTGGGAGCAATCCAGAACTGACAGCATGGGAGGAAATGACTGTGCTCCTGTTGTGAAAGTCAAGAAATCTCAGTATCTTCAAAGGAAGCTAATAGACCTTTGAGGTGTGCACTGATTTTTGTTTGCTTAAAATGTTTATTTCTCTGATATTTAGCTCAAGTCCTTCTCTACAATCTGTTCTACATTATAGTGTCTCTGGACATGTACCAAACATCGACAAAATGGAAATTAGGCTGCCAGGTCATATAAAATTTTAAGAGAGATTTGCACTTTTGCTTTAAGAAAGTTATTATTTCTTTCCTCTTACAGACACCTGTCAGGCACTGACAGCATTTTCCTTCATTCATCTGGATGCCTGTCCTGGTTTCCACTGGGCTGAGGGGAGGAAAAGGGGAGGAGTTGAGCAAGCGGCATTGTGGTGCTTAATTTCCATCTGGGCTTAAACCATGGCAGTACCAAATACCCCGGGATTCTCTGAAAGCAATGCATTATTTTTTCCCCTTTACATGCCCTGGTGTAACGACTGGGATGTGGAATAAATGTAGGATGCATTTATCTGACCACAGTCACAGTTAGACAATTGGTAGGTCTTTTCTTAGCCACATGGGAAGTACTTTTCTGTTCTTCTATTTTTAGTGTAGATTTAAGCACTTTGAATAGCATGATTCAGGGATTGACAGATACTCTTTGATATTCACACTACTTAAAGAAAGTTTTTCTTATAATGTTTTGTCATAATATTAAAATAAGAAAAACAAACAGAAAGAAAAGAGAAATTAGCAACAAAACCTGAAATAAATGGAGAAGCTGTCTGTGGCTTTAGAAACATTCCTCCTTAGTATTCCTCTTCTGTGAACAGCTCTGTGTGGGGAACAGTGAAGGAAAGTGTTGTGTGTTCACGTGCTCTATGTTTGACAAAAGTTCTGTTGGAATGCAAAATAAATGGAAAAAACCCCAAACAAACCAAAACCAACAAAAACTGTCATTGCCCTATGCTTAGGCTCCATCATTTTTGGTGAAGGTGTTTTGGTTTTTGACAATGCAGCCTGAGCTGTGCATGCAATAGCCACATGTAAGGTTTAGCCATAAGCAAATAGCACTTTATTTTTTTAAAAGGCACAGTGTGATGATCAGAAAAACATACTCTGCCTGGTCAATAACTTTGGGTCTGTATGTGGATTCTATGCACGTGAATTATCCAAGTGTGGTGCTCTGTCTTTATAAGGCTCTCTCTAATCAGGGTAGTCAGTGTTATAAAAGGACTCTATTACACAGCTTGTGTAAATTCAGCATATAGGTTCTCCAGACAGCATATATAGCTGGACAGAAATGGGAAACTGTATAGAATTCAGCTAGTTATTTTGAAGGCAAAATGCATTGCTGGGTCTGATTCTGTTCTCAGTTGCAGCACTATGATTTGAGAGTAAATCTAATAAATCTGAATGAGTGTAAGATTGATTTGTGTGGGAGAAGAAAATTGGAAAAGCAACAAAAAAGGAATTCATATTTGCAGCCTGTGACCAGCTGAAATCTTGGCTGCAAGTAAACAAGCAGCAAAACACCATCTGAATTTTAGTGGGGACCCAGTTCTCACCTGGCAGCCAACATCAAACACTTTAGATATGATCTGGTTCAGAGTTAAATACTGTTAGGCTTAGATGCAAACTAAGATTTTTCTATTACTGCACAGCTGTGGCAACCATGTGTATGTTACATAATGGATGATAATTAGCTTCAAAATAATCAGAAAGCTTGTTATACCCGCCTGATCAAAATTCACAAAGTTTTATTTGGATATTGTGCATTAATGACACATTTAAATTATAGATAAAGCAATGCAATTTGGGGAAAACTGCCCTAGTAAACAGAATTCCTTCATTTTTAAACTTAAAAAAAAAAGAAGAAAATGTCAAGCTATCAAGCCTAAGGAGAGTTTAATTAAAATCTAAAGAAGAAGAAGTAAAAAAAACACACAGTAGTAAAGTAAGCTCAAAAATAGAACAAAGGCCAATGGAGAATAAAGGGCAAAATACCCACTTGCTTTTTGACTGTATTGTGGTTTCTTTTGTCGTGAAAATCTCTGTACTCTGGCTGACCTACATCAAGCAACTGGCTTTTTTGGAGGCCATCCAGACAGATCAACAACACAAATATGTCCCTTTATGTCTAATACATTTCTGAATGATTTTCTACTTGTTGATGGTCTAGCACAGAGAGATTTTTGTTTGTCTACTATTGTGATAAAGAGGATGGCAAAAATCTGTCAGCACTAAAAAAAAAATCTCTGGAAGAGACTTAGTGTATTAACTAGAGTAACTATATTCCTTCACTCCCACCCCCTATCTGGTTTGCTGTTATTAGAACACTTTTTCTAACCCAGCTGAGAAATAGGTTAATGTGGCTGGCAACAGAAAAAATGTAAGCAACCTCATAATAATGAGTTTCCTTGTATTATGAAGGCTGCAAGTTCCCTTGCTTTTTTTTTTTTTTTTTTTATATAAACACATCTCTTCACCTCCTAAATAGCCCACTGAGTAGAGGTTGAAGAGCACCATTGTGTCTTTAATTTCAGATTCACTGAATTTAGCATGGATACTGAGCCGTTGTTTGTGACGTAATTTTACTGGGCCATTTTCAATTGGCTCTGGCTCTGTCCTCCAAGAAGACGTTGGCAGCATCACACTTCACCAAACAGCCCTGACTTGATGTTCCAAAATTCAGAGTGCCCCGGAGAGCGAAAATTATAAAAATGGTTCAGCTATTAAGAGTTTTCCTATGCTTTTTCGTTTGTTTGTTTTGTTTAAATTCTGCTTATAACAAAGTTTGGCTTTGGTTAAGCTCTGGGGGTAGGTTTAGAGTCCACAGGCTCAGGAAGTAGAGAAGAAACTAAAAAGGCAGGTCTGATATGTGGAAAACACATCAATTCAGAAGCTGTTCAGATTACTAAAAAGTGAGTATATTTTAACTGAGGGTTTTTAAATGCAATTCAACTTGTAATTACATCTAGCCTCATTCCAAAAGCTTATAAACATTCTTAACATTAAATAGTCAATACCTTAGATAACATAATTTCAGAAACATTAATAGTCAATTCAAACATTTTTATTTTGGGGGACTAGAAGGTACATGATTCTCCAGAATCCAAATGTTAAAAAAAATAACTTATCTAGTACTGATCTTACAGAGAATACAAATATTTCTTGATTACTAGTATTAGGAAAACAATTTGAAGCAAAATGTGAGAGATAAGAACTTGAGGGAGGTATTATTGATATCTTTTGTAAAGACATCTCTTAACCATCAAGACATGACAAAAGGAACACACAAATTACTAAAAAAATAAAATAGATGTGTTTTCAACCTTCTCTTTCTCTGTTAATCAAATATTAGCTGTCTCTCTGCCCCCCTCAAAAATACAAAATCATCCAGGAACAATCAATACCTACTGAGCCCATACTCTCAAACACATTTTGTGACACATAAAGAAGTGCAAGCCACAACAGGCGGCTGCACCACATGTCTGTGACTGAGAAGCTCCACAGTGGGGAAAATGTGTTCCTGTGCAGGAGAAAGAGAGCTCAGAGCCCTATGGCCTCACATTTAGTCACTCCTTTGTCAGGTGGGTGCAGAAGGAACCATGGGCTCGACAGATCACCACTGTCCTACCTGCTGTAGGCAATACACAGGGAAGGTGGGCAGTGAGTTTCTACTGATGTTAATGAAAATAAACGTGTCAGATGTCAAGGGAGAGATACCCTATGGCAAAGCAGCCAGGAGAGCAGGAACAGCTGACAATATTTCCCATTTGTTCCAGGTTCAAAGTAAACGCCAGCACCGAGCATAGAGAGAGCTCAGCTTGCTGGGTTAGTGTGCAATCCACTAAATAACAGCTACAGGAAATTGCCATCTCAATCAGCTAACACCACACCTGAGCACCCTTGCAGAAATTTCCATCCCATCCTGCCCCATCCCATCCTATCCTGTCCCATCCCATCCTCTCATATCTGTTTACCTTGCAGACTGAATTAGAAGTACAAGCACTCAAAGCTTGCTGTAAGGCCTCAGGTTGGGGTCCACATGAAAATCCTTTGCGAAGGTGTTTAGTGTGAGTAGATGTCTTCTTTCCTGAGACTTACAGGAGCAAAGCTTTGAGATGAAAAAAGGTTGTATTTTTTGTTCACAGTACACCATTTTTGACATCCACATAGACTATTTATATGAAGTAACATCCTGATACTATTCTGACTTTCTCTGAGGTAAAAAGAAAGTCTTGGAAATGTCAGGTATGGGCTCAAAATATTCCATTAAGCTACAGAATCTGCACACACACTTGAAAAACAAACATTAATAAAGAAAAGCAAATTAGCAATGCAATTACTTAATATGTTTAAACCTGGGTTTAGATGATTTTTTTTTTTCCAGGGAAGGTCGTTTTCTCCTGATGTTTTGTAGGAAGTTAAGTAAGAGACTTTCCAAAATTTTCTCTCCATTCTTTGCATGACAGATAAATCATAGAGAGATTTGTTTAGGAAATCCCGTTATTCATTGTAAGTTTAAAACACAAGTGGCAATGAATATACAGACATAGAAGAAGACGTTTGCTGGAGTTAATAGTCTCTGGTGAACAGCTCACTGCAGCCCTAATTGAGTTCCTTGGAACATTTCAGTAGAAAATGTAAACAATTAGTATTATACGTTTACCTTCAGCACCACGTTAGAACACTGTACATTTGTCATCTTAAGACCCAGGCAACTTCAAACGGAACAATTATGTAAATACAAAGCAGTGAGGAGAACAGCAACACCACTGTCTCTCCATCTATCTTAGCAAAATAGTTCAGTGATGCCAGGCTCCTTCTTTGACACCACTAACCTATGCCTACCTCAGCAGAACAAATGAATCTGCAACCTGTGCAGATATCTGGGACAAAATTGTTGCAATAAGCATTCTCAAATCTTAGTTACTCCACAAAAAGCACTTTATACAATTTTATTCCTCTACATAGGTATTTTAACTTGTAACCATTTAATAACAGAACTGTACAACAAAATAAAATAAGTAGCACTCATAAAAAAATCAAGGAAGTCCCAAAAATCTGGGCTTATTCACAGCACGATATTTGCCATGAGCTGCAAGGAGATGACAAACTTGTAACCAAGCCATTGGTGAGGATACTGTGACAAAGGTACATTGCTGGGGTGACAGGGGCTGGGAGTACAGGGAAGATCTTTGCTGGTCATGTCGTGACCAGGTGGGTGAACACAGCTGGCATTCATCTAGTCCTGCTGCCACAGGAAATTACAGATATTCTTTGCCTGGAAACCCAAATATATCAGATTCACCACCTGTTTGCTACCTGAAGCCATTTATATAACCTTGTTAGAGGTAGGACATGGGTTTTTTTCCTAGGTAATACGACCTACCTGAATATCAGCCAAATTTTCTGTTGTAAATAATGGTGTTAGTACAGTTCATCTCCTATTTTCTCCGATTACCTCTTCACTCTTCTAAACAAAAGAGCTTGTGAATAGCTGTCAGTGCCATATAGCAAATACCATTCCTACATTTTTTAAATGCTGTTAGTTATTTGAAAAGTGAGAAGCAGCAGCAAAGATGCTATCTGCTTGAAATGACACTTGCCAAGTTGTTCTCTAGGGAATATTGAAGAAAAATTCCCTTTTAGTCATCTTGGGCACTTTACCAGATATACAACTTTCAAGATCCCCTCAAACAGCAATCTAGAGCATAAGGAGTTAGACACAGACTGAGATGCACATGCATTTAATTTTCAATAATGTTTTCATTCCTTGTAGCTCCTTGAATTGTGCTTTTGTTTGTTTGGCTTTGCTTTGCTTTATTTTGCCTTGTTTTCCTATGGAGACATCAGGACTGAGATACCATTGCACTACATGAGTTTATTGGAAAGAATGGAGTGGAAGCCCAGAGAACTGGAGTAAAATAGTCATAAATGAGGCTGAAAGTCTCCTAACGGTGCACATGGCAGCTGTTCAAAGAGATGCTGGATTTCCTTAGCTCCCACTTCAGTCAACTTCCCACTTCATAGCCAATTCAACAAAGAGGTTTTGTAAGGGAAAATGATGCTTTCAGGTGCCATTATACCTGGAGTCTCAGGCACAGTGAGTCTGATGCCCCCTGCTCACCGAGAAATGAGCATTCTTTGAAAAGCTGGTGTTTCCTCCTCCAGCCTTCTGATTGCTATCTGTTGGCTTTCTAAGACTCTCCAAAGTCTTGATGAATAAAATAAAATCAAATATTTCAAAGTAAAGGTAAACCTATGGAAACATACAAAATCATTGGTTATTTCAAATAGCTGACTAGAACACAGATGTCTGCCCATTCTTCCTGTTCTTCTGCCCTAGACAGTCATTTGCTATAACTTATTTTACATGTCCTGTAAAAATATGACCTAAGGTATTTTTGTATTAGTCAGAAAACTCATAAATGGTTTAATATAACGTCTTCATCATAAAAGTTTGCAGATTTGTTAATGATACATGTTCAGCATGCTGATAAGGAAGGCAGCTGCCTGGTGCTGGGCAGTGGTGAAGCAGCAACAATTAGTGAGTGGAGGATGCTAAAAGACAAAATACTCATCTTAGCTTTTAGTGTAAAAAGGAGTTAATTGTCTTCCCAAGACTGCATCTAAATATCCACTGCTGTCACTCACAGCAGTTTTGAGCCACCTATGAAATTTGCAAGAAATCACACTATTAAATTCTGTGCAGTTACTAGTGTCAGGAGACTGTTCACAATATATAAAATTAAGCACATGCACCATTTCATAAGTAAATGTTTTTATTAGCATATTGTACATTCTGCACCTTCTTCAGATGAGAAGAAAAAAAAATGACCAAAAAGATCTTTAACAGAAAGAACATGTGTCTAGTTGAAATATTAGAAGAAAAATTTCATCACCTTCTCTTTCATAAAGAAGCTGCAAAAGTAATACAAATAAAGCAATTTGTCTAGGGAGTTTAGTTTCTTTAATTTTATTTTGTTAGTTTATTCATCTCAGAAGGAGCTGACTGTCTCTAAGCAGAGTGCACAACACAGCTGAAAAAGTAATAGTCCCTTCTTGGGAGCCCACCGTTCAAAGTTAATACCTGGATAAACATCTTGATAAAGCACTTGGTTAATGAAGCTCTCAGCTGGTCTTCCATGATCTGAGGAACCAGCAGAGCAGAACTGCTCTGTAGCTCCTATTGAATACATGCGCATACATTGAAGATATAAACGTGTACTTACCATCTTTAATTTTACGTTGATGGAATGAAACAAGGACGTGCCATGCTAGACTTTGGCATCTTTTATCTTAATTTGCTTAATAGATGATTAAGTAAAAAAATATTTCTTCTGAAGTCAGCTGAACTAACTGTGGCTGTGTATAACTGGTGCAAAATAAAGAGCAGAATCAGGCCCAGAATTTGTGAACATGAGTTTCTGGTTATTCTACAATTTAACTGAAGATTCAGCATCATTGTCTTTTCCAAATGTCCATTACTATTGCCATATAAACCATAAATTAACTTCTGCATTCTTGTCAAGGTTTTCTTTAAGGCTACAGCTATGACTACAAACTGGAAAATATGTCTCTTCCTTTATCCACTTTGTTCAAAATCATTAAAGTTAAAATAGAAGCACTAAAGTTAAGTAGAAATACATCAACCTATATTTATGCCTACTGTATATTAAAGATTTTACCTAAAGAGATTAACTTATATTTATTTTTTAAAAAATTAGATGGGTCATAGCTAAAAGGAACTGCATTTTTGTAGTACTACTATACTTATTGCTGAGAAGCAAGAGATTCATGATCAAAATGTTTCCTAGTTTCACTGTATGTTACTTTAAAAAGAACATGTTTTATGTTATCCTAACTTATGGAAAATTCACCAAACCTGGTATTAAAAAAATGAACAGCTTATTGTAATAATTATAACATATTAAACATTTTTGTATTTTCATCAATTTTATTCTTACAGGAGAAAAGACATCACTCACTAAATATGAATGCTGCACATGTTAGCAATAGAAATATTGATTTTTGTAACTTTGATTGCACTTGCCTTAACTTTTCCACACATATATACAAACACAAATAACACGTGGGGTGGGGGGGAAGGGGGAAGAGGATTAAGGGAAATAAAACCCACAGAAGTAGGCAAGTTTTACATTATTTAATGAATAACAACACATGAGCTTATTCAATACAATCCTTGTAAAGAGCACATGATGCCATAGGTTTGTTAAAGCACAAGGTGTACTTTGTCTAGACTTAAAATCCCAACAAAACAACACAAAACCAAACAAAAAAAAACCTTTTGGTGTGACTTTGATTTAGGTTTAAAAAAGCTGGATGTTTAAAAAAAATCTTTATTACTTGCATATGAATATTTTTGTATGATAATATATGAAGAAGGTTTTAAAACAAAACAAAAAACCCCACTTGCTTTATAGTGTGCAAATTTTAGAGAAAAATAAACAGGGTATGTGTCCAGTTTGTAAAACAATGTTCTCCTTTCAAGATTACTCTTTCACTGACTAAATGCAAGGTTATGACAACTTGAAATACATTTTTTTGTGAACTGACAAAGAAAAAATAAAGCAATGTGAATAATTTGCGTATGCCAACTTTTTTTTTTTTTTTTGAAAGAAATTGTTGCTAGTAGCAATACAAATTTAAGAGCATGATAGGGAAGGTTTTGAAGGTACCAGTTCAGTGATTGGACTAGAAGGGCATACTGGGCCAGAGCATACGCACTGGATAAGCTGGCACCGCTCCACTGGAGGCAATGGAGCTGCTCCAGCTTTCACCAGCTGAGAATCCGACCTCTAATATTTTCCTTCTTGTTGTTTTCTCTTGTTCTGCTCTTTTATTTCATGAGAATGTTTTCTTTAGGATATACAATTTTTTTTATGTGCATTCTTTTTTCTTAAAAGCACTAAGGGTTATGGATATAATCATAGTAAAGCAGGAAGTGCAGTCTCATAACTCTGGGGCAAGGATTTTGTGTGTGGGTGGCGCATACATGTTTGATTTATTGCAGCATTGCTCAAGTTTTGTGACAGCTTAGCCCCACTGGAACCAGAGGGTGACAGGGGAATAGAGTAACATGGTGGGGAATAGAGCAACATGGTAGGGAATAATTTTTAGCAGTCTCTGTGTGTGTGTGGTGTGTTTGTGTGAGCAGCATGGAAGACCCTGACTGATGCAGAAACTGTAGTGGAACAGAAGGAGCTCAAATCACAGCAATGTTGTCATTGTACCAATGAAAGCTAACAAGAAAATGTCAAAAAGGGCATTACTGAAAACCTGGATGTATGCTTTTCTCTTTTAAGTCTGTTGAATATGACATCATGCCTGGGTCAGGACAAATTCCATCCTTGGGTTTCTGAACAGACTGTAAGCTCTATGGCTCTCTTCTAAACTGCAGTGGCAGAAATCATTATCCAAGGCAATGGGTTTATACCTGTGTTACACCATTCACATGAACTGCAATCAGCTTCTTTTTGGCCTTCCTATCAAGACCCTCACCTTCTGAAGTCCTGAAAGATGTAAGAAACACTGAACATTTTTCCACTCTTTTATTATTTTTTTAAAGCCGTGATTCTCCTCAGATGCCAGGGGAATTGCTCCAAATGTGAACCTCTGTAACACAAGAATTTGGGCCTTGCAATAAGAGACAGGCACCAGTGCACAGCAGCTCTTACAAAGGTCAATTGTATGCCATAGCTAGAGCTTAAGTTGTCAAAAGCGCTGGTGATCTTCTGGCTCCAGAAGCCCAGGCCATAGACCAACCTGTGTGTCTGTAGCTCATGAGTATTACAAGACTTTTAAGATGTGACAACTGAATTGGTTTACCTGCAGCAATTCAAGTTTAAGTGCATTTTTAATATTACTGTATTTTGCGCCTGCAGTCTGGAGTCAAGGTGAACTATATTAAAAAATATTGTTTCTACAGACAGTCACCCTTTTGAACTTTGTCTGCTTCATCTACTTCTCATGAGATTTTTATCTTTGCTATACAAAATATCAGTAAGATCATTTGAATAAATGGTCATGGTTTCACCAATATCACCACAATTCATTGGCCTGGTACGGTGGCAGGAAATGCATTTAGCATTCGATTAGACATCATAAGAGTTATGATTACTCAACTACCAGCATGTGACGTGCACAGAAATATGGTATCCACTGTAAATTCAAAAAATATTTATGTATATTTAGTTACATTTTTTAAATATTGCTATTTAACAGACATTAATAAAAAAAATTGAAGAACATAATTCTCTATTCTTTACTGCATTGCTCTGCATTCCTTACAATTCTTAGACACACAACTGAGACAAATATAAGTGCAAAAATTTTAGCAATTACTGGTATTCTCTCCCAAAATCATACTTGCATGAACAGGCTGGGAAGCCACATAGGGCTGCACACGTGAAGAGAGACAATCACAGGATAAAAGTAAGTAAATGAGAATATTACTTGAAGAACACTGGAGTCCTGGTTTCAAAAAATAAATAAATAAATAAAGACAAAGACAGAGACAGAGACAAACAAACAGAAAGAATAAAAGCAGCAAAAAGCACTAACACTGATCAAAATACTTACAGTACCTCTGGACATCTTTTGTGGATTCCCCTGACATGTACCACTTAAAGTTATTCTTATAATCAATTGCACTGATTGATTAAATTCAATTTTCCCCCTCTTTATGCGTGTTTATTTCCAGTTTTTATTTTTCCCAACATATGCTTTTCTTTTTATTTGGGGGGGGTGGGGGGAGGGGAGCGGGGAGCTGTTTTTACTTACTTTATTTTGAATAGATCATTGAATTTGGTAGTTAATGAAAAAATAAGCATCATTTAAGTACTAAGTTTGTGTTGTTAGGAATTTAGTGTCATATCTGTAATTGAAACATAGGTTTATGAACAGAGCTGTGAAATGCAATTATTCACATGCTGTGAGCCTACATGTCAACTACTGAATCAGGGAGATCAGAATGTCATTTGAAGTAATACATACATAACTGAAAATTAAATGCTCAGGTATTTACAGCATCCAGTGAAGTGCAAATAAAACTTGTTTGCAAGTAAAAAAAAAGTTTTATTTCAAATGGAGAATTTTAAGAGAAGGTCTTCTGTTAAACAAGAAATGTAAAAGACACCTTGATAGTCATATACTACAAAAGGCGATGCTGAGAATAAGAAAAAGAGACATTATGATGCAAGATAGATCTGTAATTGTAGTTTAAGTTTTCAAAATCACTACAAAATTCTGAGAAATACACCCTCACCTCAAATAGACTCATGGATTGCAGACAGGTTAGTTTCAAAGCTCAGTGAAAACAAATTCCAGGAGTAAAATGCACAGCAAACATATTTTTCTGCAGAACAGGAACTGCAGTATTGAGAATAATGTGAACAGAGGAGATAAAACAGTAACATAGAAGTGATGTCCAAATGCATTGTCTGGAGATTGAAAAATAGGCTCCAGAAAATTAGTCAGAGATCTTTAAAGTGTTTTCCTTTCCAGTTGCATGCGGAATGGGTTCATTCTTTTAAATCAATATGCACACCACAAAATCAAATAGCTATTCTTCTCTGAGCACTGATGAACCTTACCCAGTTCTGCATGTTCTCCATACTTATACTGCAGGGAAATAAGCACTGAGCAAGGTAAAGCTAGGACAAAGCCTGGGCCCCTTATGATTACTTTATATAGCACTCTCATTTCTGTCTTGAGAAATTAGGTGTTGACTGTCTTCAGATTTAGTATTGGCTGTAGTGAAGACAGCTGTCAGAAGCAACACAGCCCAAATATCTGATGTGGGAATATACTGTGGCTTTTCTGTCTGCAGCTCTGGATACACTGCCAACAACAAGCATGAGATTTTTGTTCTCCAGTGAGCATCATCTTGCACCTGATAGTAGCACCACATCTACTGGAGATCATGGAAAGAATACAAAAGCATTGAAGGAAGAATCTACTATGAAAGAGGATGCAAGAAAAAGAACTATTGTTCCTATGCTGGTTGGCTTCTCATCCCACATAATAAATTCCTTGTTGTCTCCTCCAAGCCTTGCTCAGTCCTGGTTTCTGGCCCCAAATGAATGAGATCCATAGGTAATGCTAAGCCACAAGGTTTGAACACCTCCAGGCAGTACCAGCTCAGCCACCTTTACACTTCCCACTGCAAGAAGTGACCTCCTTCAAGTTAACTTCCAAAACTCCCCTAACTGTAACTAATTATTATAGGTTCTACTTGGCCACAGAATTTTGTGTGCTACCAATACACTGCATTTCTGTCTTCAGTTTTTGGTTTTGCTATCCTGCTTTTCTTAATACATCTAAAGAGGACATTTTTGTTATGAAGAATTGGTTGTAAAGCTAAAGAGTGTAAATTTTTTTCATGTACAAAAGTGAGGATCTGGTGGTGTGGTGGTTTGACCTTGACTGGACACCAGGTGCCGGCCCCAGCCACTCTGTCACTCCCTTCCTCATCTGGATAGGGGAGTGAAAATATAACAAAAGGCTCATGTGTTGAGATAAGGACAGGGAGAGATCACTCACCAACGACCATCATGGGCAAAACAGACTTGACTTGAGGAAATTGGTTTAATTTATTACCAGTCAAAATCAGAGTAAGAGAATGAGAAATAAAACCAAATCTTCAAATGCCTTCACCTCACCCTTCCCTCCTTTCTGGACTCAGCTTTATTCCTGAGTCCCTCTTCCTTTTCCTCCCATGCAGTAGTGCAAGGGGACAGGAAATGGGGGCTGTAGTCGTTTCGTCACACATTGTCTCTGCTGCTCCTTCCTTCTCAGGGGGAGGACTCTTCCCACTCCTCCCCTGATCCAGGGTGGGTTGCCTCCCACAGGGCATAGTCCTCCATGAACTTCTGCAACACGAGTCCTTCCCACAGGCTTCAGCCCTTCACAAAGGTCAGCACGGATCCCTTCTGTGGGGTGCAGCCCTTCAGGAACAGAGTGCTCCAGCATGGATCCCCCATGGGTCCACAGATCCCATGGGTCCACAGATCCTGACAGGATCTTGCTCTAGCACAGGCTTCCTATGGTGTTACAGCCTCCTTAGGACATCCTGCTCTGGAACAGGGTTCTCCATGACCTTCAGGTGTATAACTGCTCCACTGTGGAGCTCCATGGGCTGCAGGGGCACAGCTCCCTCACCTTGCTCTTCATTATGGGCTGCAGGGGAATCTCTGCTCTGACACCTGGAGTACTTTTCCCACTTCTGCTTCGCTGACCCTGGGTGCCTGCAGGTCTGTTGCTCACATATTCTCTCTCCTCTCTTCTCTGGCTGCTGTTGCTTGTTGCACATTTGGGATTTTTTCCTTCTCTGCTTTGCTATCCCGGTGGCACTGACACCATCACTGGTGGGCTCAGCCTTGGCCAGTGGCAGGTCTCTCTTGTAGGCAGCTGGTGTTGGATTTGTCAGACATGGGGGGAGCTTCTGGCAGCTTCTCAGAGAAGTTACCCCTGTAACTCCCAAAAGTTACGCCTGTGGTTCCCCTGCTACCAAACCCTTGCCAGGCAAACCCAAGGCAAGTGGTGTGAGAATGAGTTTGAAATTGTCGCAACAGCAACGTAAGAAGATGTCGTGGTTTTAAGGCTGAAACCAGGACAGAGGCCAGCACTTATTCTAATGATTGAAATAACAGAATGTACTCTTCCAAGCAAATAGTTAATTAGTGATTAATGTAATCAATAGATGCCTGGGGATCCAGGCATCCTTAGGTTATAGGTAAGTGAAATACAATAAAAAGATAGCAACCTAAATAATTGTTTGCCAAAAAAGTTTGAGCATCTGCTAAAGGAACTGTTTCGAGCTATTAAGTTTTTAAAAAAAACCTCAAAAACTATGATTTCATCCATAATAACTTTGTAGAAGTTGCCTCAGTCTCTCTGGTAAATAATTATCATTTTTAAACTGATTAAATAAATATTTATATTAGAGATTAGAAGGGGTTTCAAGGACTTATTACAGACTCTCTTTGTTGTAAATAGGATGAAATAGCTCTGATCTAATCTCCTGGGTAAATAACAGATTTTATAACTTTTAATTAAAAATAGGAGAAGTGAAATCCTTTTAAACAAATACTAAATATCATTAAGGATTTGATTCAAAAGTGACAAAAGACATCAGCTGTAAAAAAACCAGAAGAATATTCCACCCTTGATTTTTGTTTTCTCAATAAAATAAAATGCCAGATACTGGAGATTCCCTTCAGAGCTTGTAATGTGGGACTGAGAAATGAGGTCTGGTCTTTAAACTTGTATGGACCATTTTACAAAAACTGTTGTGGTCTGAAGCTGGCTTAACTTTAAGTAGACAATTTTTAAGATTTGATATTAAATATATTTTGTACATCAGCAGAATCTGGAGCACAAGTGACAGAGTTAGAAAGATTTTTATTTCAGTGTGGAAAGAGACTGCTCTGTGCCTGAAGAGATTATGCTTGCAGGTCATGAGTTTTTGTAATTGTTCATCCCTATATTAGTCTTGTTTAAAAAAAAATCCACTCAGAAACAACAGGAAAGTAGTTGATTTTCTTTCTGAATACAACTTGTAGGTCATTTAATCATATGAGGACTTTCACTGTCTTTCCAGAATTATGAATGAATTTACAGTGGTTATGAAGTAATTTCCCCATCCTTTCTTCAATTGTGAAATTATTTCTGGGGAAATATTTTCTCTCTTGAGAACCCTGTTGTCTTAAAATACTTTGTAGGATGTGGCCAGGGGGAAAATAAATTATGAAGGTGTGGAATAGAAATGTAAATCCTCTCTATTAGTTATAAGAAAGACACGACACAAAAGATGTCCAGACAAGTCCAAAAAGGCTTGGTACCTACTTCAGATAGCTCTTGAAGGTGCCTCAGAGCAGAAATAAAGGATAGTCCTACAAATATTGCACTAGGAGAAATGCTACTGGCTGTCAAGCTCACTCGTTACTATAAGTACCCTAAGTACCCAATGTGGTACATTTCTTAAACTTAAATCCAAGTAGTTTTTTCATTATTATTCTCAGATTTATTGTTCCAGGCTATCAATTTCTACTGTTCAGAAGTCATTATACACGTACCCTGAATATAGTGTTTCTGTGCCAATTTTGTTTCTATGCACAATTAATTCTCTCATTCTTTGCATTTACTCAGAAAATATTAGATATGATGTACCATCCATGCATCTTGGCTTCTTTTTTATTAAGAAAAACAAGACATGACAGTCTGGTCTTCCCATAATTCTCTTCCCCTTCAGCATCTGTAAGATTTCTCCATGATGGTTCTGGTGTGGTATGCTGTTGAGGATCTACAAGAAATCTTCCACCAAGGCTTTGTAAAATGTCACTGATATGTCTAGCTCTATTCCACATGTAGTTTTCCTGATTAAAATAATCTTATTTTTATTAATGTCTAGAGCAATGACTCAGAATTGCCTAATGATGCTCTGTACATAATGGTCTATGCATAAAGTTTTGGGCTTAGTCATTATTTTTGGTGGTTGTTTTTGGGATGCAATAGTTATAATCCTTCCAGGCTTTAGTTAAGTCTTAAAGTCCTCTGTTGTTTGTGTGTTATTCTTACTTATTGACAGTGCTTCCCAAAGCTGTGAATCAGAATTTTTACAACTTAAAGCAAGGGCAAGATGCAAAGACTGTCCACAATACAGGTCTGAGAGCTCCATTACCAACCTCTCCTGACTAAAAGGTTTGCTTTCAATATAGTGCAACATAATCCTCTTTATCTATTATTTTATCAGTTCATCTGTATTGTCTAATAATTTCCCATGCATGTTTTACTGACATCTGGATTGATAAGTGTCACAACCCACTGGTGGAGTGTGAGGTGTTTGGTAAATTCTTGTTAGGTTGAAGAAAGCCACCAGACCACATTGTCAGGGAACTCTTAGACTTTATTGCACAGTCACCATAACTTTGGCAACCAGCCCACTGTTTAGACTGGAAAGACACTGGTTAGCAAGCCCTTGATAGATTTCCACAAGACTGGAGGCAAACAAGTCCTTAATTTTGTACGGTACACTTCAGTATTCAATGGTTCTGGCTCACAAGTCACAACACACCTCCGTAATCCCCCAGCTCCCACAACAGTGTTCAGTATGGAGTATGGGGTAAAATATGATAGGCATGCATTCCTCAGAAGACAAAGAATGTCGCCAGCCTTTAGATCCCACGTTGGTCCTGCCACGTGGATGGTTTGGAGCCAGACTTGTGAGATAAAAAAAAGTGCAAGAGAAAGAGAGGAAAGGAGAGGAGAAGGAGAAGAGGGGAAAAGATCAGGAGAGAGCCCAATCTGCTCCTTTTTTAGTTCACCAGGTACACACATCTTATGTAAATTAGCCTTTTCATGCATTTTGTTGTACCCATTCTCAGAAAGTGATTTAGGGGTGTGATGAGCTGAGCGTGAGACTCAAGGGCGGAGCAGGAATTTGGCTGAGACCAGCACTGCCTGACCTCCACAGGACCCTCTGCTCCAAACACATTTTTCCTGTCATAACAGTCAGAATTTCAGACAAAACATGCTTCGATCTTGTCCTCTATGACAAGTTATATTTTATTTTCATTTTCTAAGAGGCCGTACCTGGATGATATTGCACTGTGCATAGATGATAGACCCACAGTACTCGCCATCATTTTATTTGCTTCCATACCTTTCAGTAGTTTGCTTTTTGGTTTTTGTTTTTTAAATCATCCAAAGCCCTGCCTACTGTTAAGTCATATAAAGGACTGTATTCAGCTATTGCTGTTTCTCCATTTATTAAATGTAGATACTACAATTCCAGTTTTTAGCCAAGAGGTATAGTTATCAGCCTTATAAATGTATTAACAATTCTTGGTATTTGACTTAGATTTAATGTGCAAGTTTTTTACACCTCTGGAACAGATATCTCGAAATTGAGTTTTACTTCAGTCTTAGATTTACTAATTCTGCTTGCTTACTGCCTCTCCTGTTGTTTTTGGGGATAGTTGGCTAATCTTTTTCATCAATCATTCCAGAAAAAAGACAAAGCTTTCATTTACATTTGGGTTCATGCCAACACTGCCTTTAATCTTTGCTCTATCCTTACCATGTAGCAGGAGTGGGCGTAGAGATGGGACACCTTTTTTTATTCTTGATTATTTATATGACTATTTTTATGGTATAAGTTAATTTGCAGGTTCTAAATCAGCTTGACTTTTGCTATTGTTGATATTAACTGACCATAGACTTCTAAGTTTGCTTTGCAAATATCTATCTCTTTTTTTACGTTTATTAGATTTTTGTTTATTCTTTATGAGGAGGGGATTCTCCCAGTGATTCTACTGCTTCTCCCTACAGATTTTCCAAATGTGTTTTCACAAGGCTTCCTCACTTTGGTCACCTTGGAAGTAGCAAAGGAAATGATGGCTGGGCCATTCTTTGGCGCTGAGGCCAACTGGTGCATCGATACAATTAAAATCCTTTTGGCATCCAAAAGAGGTGCCTTATCCAGATTGTCTATTAGGAGCAATCATGCAGACTTGCTTAGGCACTGACTAGGAGAGCCCTTGGTGGCCCAGAGTAAAATCATGCCAGAGACCCTTTTAACAGCATGAGCGTGAGATAATAGAGCACCACAGGCAATGTTTAATTAACTCATGTAGATGAGTCACTCTGTTCCCCAGCTCTTCCTGCACATTCCCTGCAAACGAGGACACAAAGTTGTTAATTCTCACAATCTTATCATGAGTTTCACATATTTTGGAGTATATCTTAAAACGTAAATACTCTAAAAGAAATCTTTTGAGATAGTTTTACTATCCGTTCTACAAAAAATGCCCAATATTCTTTTTTTTGTTTGGTTGGTTAGTTTGGTTTTTTGTTGGGCTTTTTGGTGGTTTTATTTTGTTATTTTGGTTCATTTGTTTGTTTATTTTAATTTGCCAGTGAAGAAAGAAAAAAATATCACTTACTACTTGCACACAAGATTGTCAATAAAAGGTATTCTGAAACCTGATTGTTATTTTCTCATTTCCATACCAGCAGGCTTAATCGAGACTGAAGAAATAAGAAAGCAGTTTTGACTAATTTCTTCTGCATTTTCAGTCCAACTATTGACCTAATTTAACTATAATCTTGAGTGTTTTTCTGTAGAAAACAAAGCTGGAATGTGAATCAGCACATATGATTCTCAAAGGCTGCAGCATCTTCTGATGTGAAGTATCAAACCGTGACGTTATGGATCAACTGAAAGCACAAAACAACAACACAGATTTCCCATCTAAAAATGAGACTCAGCTAATTCACAGGTTGAAACAAAAATACATTATTAGTAGTGCAATGTGAGGGAAAAAAAGAGAAGCAAAAAGCTGGTACACATTTGTAAATCTTTCACTTTGCATCTGAAACACCAGTCATTAGCTTTTTACTTGTTGGGTTTTGTTGTTTTGTTGGGGGTTTTTTGTTCTATTGAACAAGCTTTTCCAAGACATGATTTAGGCCTCAAAAATACCACAAAAAAGCGTTTTTATGGTAACGCTATTTGAATCTGTTGAAAAGAAGTTTGAGTATCCTAAGAAAGTTCCTGATCTGGATTAACACACCAATAATTAAGTTTAAAAAAATTGAAGCTATCACTTTGTTTTCTGTTCTCGTGAGGCATTTCTCTGCAGCGGAACTATTGAGATGCTATCTTGTGTAACTCTTACTATTACTAGCAGCTTTCAAGATAAGTTTTAAGGACAGACTACTAAAGATATTTTCTGTTGATTTTAACTGAATTTCCAGGATTGCTGAATAATTTTCTAATTTCACATATCTCAATCCATGTTGCTATGCTGATTTTATTTATTTAGTTGTTTGGTTTTTTGTTTATTGTGAAACTATTCCTGTAGAGTCTTGGATTTTCTCTCTATTTTCATATGGTGAACTGACCCTGGCTGTCCACAGGGTGCCCACAAGCTGATCTTTCTCTCCCCCTCCTGAACACAACAAGGAGAGAAAATTTAATGGAAGGCTTCTGTGTCAAGGACAGGGAGAGATCACTCCCTAGTTACTGTCATGAACAAAAGAGATTCAAGTTGGGGAAATCAGTTTAATTTATTAATGATCAAATCAGAGTAGAATAATGATAAATACAAACAAATCTATAAACACCTCTCCATTCTTCACAGGCTCAGCTTCACTCCCGACTTCTCTACCTCCTCTCTGTTAGTAGCCCAGGGGGCCACTTCTTTCTCCTCATACTTTTCCTCTGCTCCAGGCTGCAGTCCCTTCTATGGGAGACAGTCCTCCAAAAACTTCTCCAGCATGAGCCCTTCCCACGGGCTGTAGTTTTCCACAAACTGCTCCAGCGTGGGTCCCCTGTGGGACCGCAGGCCCTGCCAGCAGCCCTGCTCCAGCGTGGGCTCTCACAGGGTCACAGCCTCCCTGCTACCACAGCCTTGCCAGGTACACCCACTGCGTTCAATTAGTGTGATCTGCAATGAGTTCATCTCATCATTTATTGGAAAGCTTTTCTGTTTCTCCTCTAAGTTTTCATTGCATGTATTTGCCAAGGAAAATAGTGCTGGTTTAGAAAGGCTCAGTGCTTATACAGTCAGCATTATGTTGAAAAATGATTGCTGTTCTCTAGAAAGCACTGATTATCTAGGTTTAGTATCAACCAAATAATCACAGCCAAAGAAATACCAATTAAGTTAGTTTTAACTGAATTTTGACTCTTCAGTACTTCCCTTGTAAAATCTGTGAACAGATGGTTTAACATTATTTTGGTTTGCTTCACCCAGGGAAGCATCTTTCATTTATCTTAATTCCTACATAGCTTAACCCCATACCACTGCTTAGAATTCATGGTTTTAGTTCTTTGTGCCTATGTTCACTGTCTTTCCATAAAGGAGGAAGTACTTTTCTAGTTATGAAATATACCAATGAAATGCAAATTACCCCAGCGGTCTAAGAGAATCCAGAAATCTAAGATGAAGACACCTGACATGTCCTTGCCACCTGCCACTGTATTGAACTAAATTAAAAGAGGGCAAGAAGATGGCACCACAGTAAGGATTATGGATGACATGTCAGGCATTATTTTAAATCTTTTTATCTTCTGTCAACTTAAATCAGATTCTTGAAAGGTACTGGGGCAGAGAACAGGACTGCAAAAGTACCTGAATTAAAAAATGTTTCTTTTTTCCTTATGAAACAGGATAATTTCTGTTACTTATTCAGAGTATTATCTGTTAAATATGGTTAAAAATGTAAGGTTTTATTGCTTCTACTCTTATCAGTTCTGCATAGCCATCTACAGCTGCATTCAAGCGAAGGTTTCTCCCCAGAAATAAACAAAATAACACTGAGTGCAATCTGAGGCAATGATCCAATTTACTGATGCCCTCGGGTTGCCTAGGTGTCACAGCTGACTCTAAGTGAAGGTAATGTGACTATACAGCTGTCACCAAGGGAATGGGGAAATAAGTGGGGTTCCAGGAATATACACAGGGGTATGATTTGACACGGAGAACAAAGAAGGAGGAAGAAGGTTGGAAAAGACTGATTTTGGTACCTCAAGTTGGATGGAGAAGGAAAAACAAAAGTATCATTTTGTTAGCATGCTCTGCCCATCGCTGGATGTTTCAGTGCCAGCATCGCTGCCACCTGTCAAAACACAGGTGAATGCTGTGTCCTTACGGAGGAATTTGAGACAGCGCAGGAGAAGTTAATCTCAAAATGCAGACTGACAGTGCAATGCCCAGCTTTACAGTGCACAGTTACCTGGCAACATCCACAGGCCTTCCTAAGGGTTTATGTTCTCTGCGCTCTACAGGAATAAAACCTTGTGTTTAAGAAGGCAAATCACAGAAAACAGCACATGGAGTAATGAGCATTTATGCCAGAGGATGCAAAACTATGAGAACAAAAATATATAATAAAGTGTGCCTTTCTCTCAGAGTTAGACACTTCCCTCAGGTCAACACAGATTGTCTGTCCCCAGCAGAAATTTAGCCCCTGAGCTGAGTGTCTATGAAAACTCCTTCTCAAACTCAGACTGGTGCAAGGGCTGTGATGGCTTTGCTCTTTTCCTCCTCTGTTCCTGCCTAGGGCAATGGGACTGATTTAAGCATTACCAGGTAAGGATTTTTGAGTCTGGGTAGGTTCCTTCCATTGAAGCCATTCTACTTCATATACAGTAATTAAATATTCAGTAGTCCAAAGAAATCATAGGAAAAATGACTTTGTAGCCTGTGGGTGAGCAGCTTGTTTATGAAGATGTCCAGATTCATATACCTCCTCTCTTCATTCCTTTCAGATGCCTAAAGTTTGCAGCTTCAGCCTCTCCAGCAAATTAACTATTAGCTTTTCCCAACCAACATGAGACAGCCAAAGGCACTGGATCTCAGAATGTATTGGGTTTTTTCAGGGAAAGTACCCTTCTTTTTGTTTTGTAGTCAGATATATTTTTGCAATGCTCTTTGTTTCAGTCACATATGGCTTCACACACCTGTCCAAAGCAATTAAGTAAAGTAATAACATCAAATTTTATCTTGTTCAGACAATAATACTGCTGGGGAAAAAAACCCATCTTAGAGACCGAGAAAAAAACCTAGACACAATTTCTTTAAGGATTTGACACCAGATTATTGCTGAGCTTTCAGAAGTCCCTCATGAAATTGTAATTCCTTACAACATATGCCTGAATGGGACAGAATATGAGATTAGTACCTGAGAATAGATACTTAACCATGCAAAGATTTCAGTGGGAGGTGAGTATCCAGAAAATCCCTTAGGTAGAATTTTTGGCTATCAAGAAGCATGTCTGAGAACATGTCTCAAACAGAAGGGATTTCTTACAGCCTTGATTAAAGGTTAGAAGGCCCCTTGAGTCCTTCTCTTTTCCTTATAATGCTTTATTGTACTTTCTTCAATTTAATTTATTTGTTATTGTGAAGATTGAAGGTTTTCATAAAAACCTGACAAACATACTTATTCATTAATTTACTGGCCCTAAAGTTGAGAAAAATTCTGTAGTTGTTTAGGCATGAAAAGGAAAACTGTATTGAGACTACCTACCTTTAAGAATGATTCACATCTATTAATAAAAACTTTCTCCTGTTCTCTCTTTTTCTGCCTTTAATGCCTCAGAATCTCTTGCTAGTCCTTTTCTTTGGGTAGAATTAAACAGGTTAGTTTTAATGTTGTTGGGTTTTTTCCCTTTCTGAATTTCCTGAAAGATCAAAGGAGAAAAAGTATGCCCAACAGGAACAAGTAATTTATAAATATATGACAGGAATAGTTATGCAAACAAACAAAAAAACTGATATATTAAAGTGGGTGAACTGACTTCACAATAATTTACAATGTATTGTGAGTCAGATATGCATTTCAATTCATTGTTAGTGGGTACAGATACATGGAGAAAACACAGCCATTTAAATTTATTGAATTGTACCATGATACAGATGGCAGGAGCACTAAAGAAGACAGCAATACAGACTGTGAGAACAGGACAAAAATTCTTGCCTCTGACTTAACGTCCTCAGAAAAACTTTTAGTTTTTACTATCCTTATCTTCTTGTTTTCTTGGTAGTGCTGTACTTATGCTAATGGCAACTACTGTACTAGCCCCACAAACAGAGACCTGAAAATTGAGCAAAGTCTATGTTTAGACTCAGCTTTCTCATGTTAGGCTTTGCATATCCTTTGTACACGATCTTGCAAACACACTCAAACAAGGCTCTGTGCTATCAAGCAAGCTCAGGTCTGACAGATACCTAGCTTGAATGAGGCAGAGTGTTTTCAGCAATGTTTTCTGCACCAATCATAGCATCTTTCAGCTGGAGCTCTCTGACGTCTGTTGGGTGCAGGATACATGACTTACCTTGAAAGCAAGCAGTTTACTGTAGCTCTGCCATGGTTTGCCCCAGCAGGCAACTAAGCCCCACACAGTTACTCATTTGCTTGCCCCTGGTCAAAAGGGGGAGAGAATCAAAAGAGTAACAGCAAGAAAAACTCGTGGGTTGAGATAAAGACAATTTAATGAGTAAACAAAAGCCATGCACACAAGCAAAGCTGAGCAAAGCAAGGAATTAATTCACTGCTTCCCATGGGCAGGCAGGTGTTCAGCCATGCCAGGAAAGCTGGGCTCCATCATGCATAGCAGTGACAAACACCATCACTCTGAACATCCTCCCCCTTCCCTCTTCTTCCCCCAGCTCTGTATGCTGAGCCATATATACCAGATGGTCTGGGATGTCTCTGTGGTCAGTTGGGGTCAGCTGTCCCTGCTGGGACCCCGTAACCTCTTGTGCACCCCCAGCCTCCTCGCTGGTGGGGCAGGTGAGAAACAGAGGAGGCCTTGACACTGAGCAAACACTGCTCAGCAATAACCAAAACATCCCTGTGTTGTCAGCATTGTTTCCAGCACAAAACCAAAACACAGTGCCATAACAGCTGCTATGGAGAAAATTAACTCTACCCAATCTAACACCAACACAAGCAGGCATATGAAAAGTTCACAAAAAAATAACCCCAAGGGAATAAAAGAACAAACCCTGATTTGAGCAAATGCAGCATCAATCTAAAGCATTTTAGGTGTGAAATGGTCATTTTGTAAGGGTCTGAATGTTGCAAAGATCTCTAAAGCAGCTCTAAGCAACATTATGTATGGGTACCTAATCTCTTGTTAGATTAAGTCATCAGCAAAACTGAATCAAAAACATCTATGCATACATATATTTAATTTTTTTTTTCCTAATCTTCACATTCAGGCCCAGTATCCACATCTCCTCTTCTGTCTGATGGTTCCTACTACAGCAATAAGGTCTATCGATGCACCTTCTGGTGACAGGTTTGACATTGGAGTCTGCCATCTAGGACAGACAGAGAGAAATTTCACAACAGGCAAAGTACTTTGAAGGTAATTCATAGGAGACTATTGTCGGGAATTGTGTTCATTCATTTTTCAGATGGATGATTTTTCATATAACACTGATCTGTCCCTTATTTCCCCCTCCCTATTCCATATCTTCCAATGTCATCCTCTTGCTGGTAAGAAAAAATCCATTTTGGTAACAGAGAGAGAGTGATTCTTCTACCTTAAAGCATAACCTAAATCATCACCTCCATAAGCAATATAAACAAAGTCATAACTTCTTTCTGTGCTCATTCTTGTGATCACATGAATGAGTAGTACATGGTGTTTCTTCAGCATCTTTAATAGGATGTCTCAAACTAATTTTCCAGCAATTACCAAATTATAACACATATGTGACCTAAGATTTTCAGTAGTCCCACTTGTTTCAACAACAAACTTCATGTTCTTAGAGTTTAGAATATTACTTTTTAAAATATAATACTTTAATCACTTTTATTAAATTCAGAAAAGTTAATTGCTTTTATAATTTGAAACTTAAACATTAGTAGAATTTTAAACATAAATTATACAATTTTAAGAGGTTGTTATATTTATTTAAGACCTGAACCTTCTAAAATTCTGAAACATAAAGTTACCCTAGACAAATAGCTTAATCATTTTCTATCAGTGTTTATATCTGTTTTCAATAAATAATCCAACCTTCAATTGAGCAATGTGGAAAAGTGAAACTAAAACCAGTGACTTTAAACATTACTAACACAGCATATCTCTCAAAATTATTACCCTAAGTGACATGGGGTATTAGATGTTATCTATTAGTTATTAGATATTTATGTGCATTTATTCCTTTAAAAAGCAGCAACAAACTAAACCCTTCTTTGCAGATGTCATTTAAGTTTGCATCCAGAAACAGGCAACAGGGTAGGCATTCACATCTCTTTTAGTCACTGTAATGCTCTAGACATGATCCCTACTAGGAAGTGGACATACATTCACTAAAACAGAACAGCTCAACTTTGATGAGAGCCTAAATGCAGAAAAGCAATGAATATCATGACAGACTGTTACCACAAACCATGTCACCATCTAGATTAAAACACTATGGTCACAGCTTGGAAGACATAGAAGGAGGGCTCTGAGCAGACTCGTTATGGGCCATGAGAGAAGCACTCAAAGGATCTGGAATGGAAAGTCATCCTCGGTATGAAGCTGTATCCACAAGTTTTGGAAACTTCTGCTTTTTATTCGCTTGATTGCTCACAATCTTTAAAAGAGCTGTACAGAAATTGCTGACAGTTTTAACAGAGTAGCTCTTTCTCTGTCAAGAATTGGATGCACCTGTTGTTCCACTTATACAACAATAAAAACTATGCTGAAACACAGTGGGTCTCATTCTTAACCACATTACTGTTTATGCAGCCATTCCGGGTCCAACACAACAGGCAGGTAACAGAAAAGGTGTTACAGGTGCAATGTGTGCATAATATCATGAACTAAATATTTATTGTGTCTGCTTATCATGAGGCATTGCTATTGGATTAGTTGAAATGGAGTATCATGGTCTCTAAAACAGAGCACTCTCTAGTGTGTGAGGGGGAAGTTGATTGTTATAATTGTTTTCATGGTCATATTTTGGGAAAGCTGTGAATATTCTTGAAGAGAGGATACCTACCAGGTTTACTACATTTCTATATTCTTAAAATATGCTCTGGGGCCATGTTCTAGAATAATCCATGCTAGTAGCTCCTTAAGAAAGCTGCCAGCATATTGTGTCGCTTGGGATATTTTCCAGCGCATGCTTATCAAATGGATTTTCCTGGCACTCTGTGAAAATTCTAGATGCCCTTGCAGAGATGGCACCTAATACAGAAGACTGTCATAGCCTTCCCTAGAAACTCCCTGGCGTTGGCTGCAGCAACATGGGGCCTGTCAGCAGCTGGAACCCTGCTGAACACAGGCTGTGTGCCATGAACAAATGATCGAATGTGACAGGTCTTTTTGGGAACACACCCAACACTGAGCACACATCAGTACTTTCTTTAATCTCTTTGCAAACCAGGCTATATATATATAGCTAGTTAATATACATGATATGCATTATATCATTGATATAATTGGATTAAATATAAATAACTTTATAAAATTCAGCTTCAATGACAGTAGCCTTCCATTTATATGCTATGGGGAGCTCAGAGAGAGTTCAACATCTACTGATAATGATGAAGCTGAGACAAAGGTAACATTTCCAGGTTTACTGGGAATAACAGGAACATCTACATAAGCAACAGAAAAAGTGGCTAAAAATAAGCTGAGGCACAAATATATATTGCAGAGAATGCAAACACCAGCTCCATACCAGTTCTTTTTTTTTTTTTTTTTTTTTTTTGCCCCCTGCAGTTTGCCTGCTTTGGATTTTTGTCTCCAGGACTAGCTTCTCTTTAATATTTGGGAAAAAATACCTTTCCAAATTTTTGGAGAAATTTGGACATGAATAAAGGATAAATCTTTTTTTATTTCAGAGGACATGATTTGGTTTCAAAATCTGCTTTCACTTCAGAGAACTTAGAGTAAGAATGTGTTTAACCCATTGCCTCCATCCTTACAAAGCAGTGGAAGCATCCAAGTGTGAAAGCTCAGACCTGCATAGATTGCCTTGTGGCCCTTGAAGAAGGCCTCTCCTTGCATGCCAAGGCAGTGCACATCTGCCTTAGGGTTTTGGAGAGGCAGAGACCTGTTTCTGCCACTGCCTCATGTAGGCAAGTGCTGGGAAGAGCAGCAGCAACAGTGCAGCTTTCCCCTTCCCTCCTCTGCTCTTTTCCACAGTCCTCTTCAACTTAGATTTGCAGTCTCTGTAGGTAGAGATAATCCTTAAACACATGAATAACCTGGTCATCATGAAGGTGTTTGTGCAATCATGTGATTGCTTACTCAGTTTCACAACTTTATTCCTCCTCCTGGAGATAAAGCTGATGGGAATAATTATACAGCTTTTGCATGTAAGCACATAGAATTTACATTTAAGGCTTTGAAAAAATTAAATACTTTCTCATTTCTAGATTTTGCATACCTAGTTCTTTGGGGCATATATGGGAAGTTGGAAAGCTATCTGCTCTAGAGTCTAGGAACACAGTGAATTTCAGAGGCCCTTTTTTCCCAGCCCTTGAGTATTGTGTAAAAGCTGAGGACTCTGAAAAAAGCCTCATGTGCATCTCAGCAAGACCGGCAGTCGTGGCCTGGGCTGTCCCACCTGTCCTGCTCTAGAGCCTACCCCACCTGGGAGGCAGCTTCCAGTGGAATTTGTTATTCATGACCATTCACATTACAAAGGACATGCACAGCATCCAGATGAAACACAGGACACTGGGAACATACTTTGGTACCATGGCACTGATCAGCTTTTTCTTAGCAGGAACCTGACTTGAAATGTTCCAATGGTGCACTTGTTGTAAAGAAAGGTTGATGTCTCTGTTAAGGAGAAAATAAATCAGAATCCTCTTCATTTCAGTGTTTGGTTAAGTTCCCTTAGATTTAATTCTTCTAAAGCTTAAATCTAAAATAACAAATAGGTTCACATATGTTAGTTCCTGAAAAGCACAGGTGTAGTGTCTATTAGAAGATCCCTAAAGACAGTGGTACCTGACATTTTTCTTCTACATTAGAGGCAAAACCCTGGTTTACTGAACACTCTGTAGCATATAAAGTTTGATTTTATTGACTTACATTTTTATAACCAAAAATAGCACTTCTAACTTATATTTACGATGGCAATCCAGTACCAATACATTATCACATTTGATTTATTTTGATAGCTAACCAAGCTCATAGCAAATCACAAGTGAATGCAGTAGGTTGTGGAAGAGAAAATAGAATTTTAAATGGAAAGAGTAGCAAGCATGATTCAGCAGTTGAAAAACAGTAATACTATTTGCTCTTTTATTTGAAGTTATGGTCTGGTTAGCATGTCTTCTCACAAAGGGGGAGAAAAAAAAAACAAATACCAAACGCAGTGTGTTCATGATAAAACCTATGATTCTGTCTCCAGTATTAACTGGTAAATATGCTAATACTTCAAATTTCATGATGGATTGTGTCTGGCTACACGACTTGTAAGTCATGTGAAATCCTTTAAAATTAATGCCCTTGAGAGTTGTAAATTTTATGAACCAAAACTGGATGTTTCAAACAACCTTCCAGTGGTTTTTATGAGACTTTTTTATACCTCATTAAAAATCTGGTTTGTGCTTTGACTAACACAAGTTTTCTTTCCATCTTTTTTTTTTTTCCCTATTGCAGTACTTTAAAAATGCCCTCCACGTTGAAATTATGTGCTCGTAGTGATGGAAGTGGTATTTTCTTGTCTTTTACTCTTTTAACAGTTTGCAATTCTATGAAACTGAAACTTGCCTTATTCACAAATTAGAATATGGCTTTTACTCTTCATTTTATCCAAGTCATTAATTCTCAGCATTAAACAACATTAACTATCACAAACAGTAAACAATTGCTTCTGTGTATTGACTAAACCACAATATGTTACTATGACCTAAACGAGAGCATTTAAACTCATATCCCCAGTGTAATTTTGGGCTAGAGTGCTGAACACTAGCATTTCAAAATCTATTTGAGTGTTAAGGCCCAAGTGATAGATCACAGATGTCTTACCTATTAAGAAAGTGCAACGACACTATATTAAAAACAAGTCTCTTGCTAAATACACTTGCAGTTTTCATGCAGAGAAAATATTTCCTTTTTCTTTACATATATAACTGTCTTTTGTGACAAAATGATAACATACTTGTCATCAATCAGTTCTAGGACATCCAGGAAATTGTGAATACACAACAGAGCTTCCTCAGTATTTGACTAAAGTGGAACATTTCGAAATTCAATTAAATTTTAAATCACTAAAAGGGTTTTTCACATTGAGATTTTTCTGTGGTCTGTATTTATTCTGTTTAAGCTATTTTTAATTCACTTTCTCATCTTTTACTTTTTTTTCAGGCCATATATTATATATCAAACTCAAAGGACATTATGCTTCTTGTATCACACGTTTCTTTAGTTGCTGCCAGTTTGATGATTTCAACAAAGGTTTGTGAGGACAGATAGAACAGGCAGCATTAACTTTTCAACAATTCTCAAAGGAAAAACCTGTGCTCGGGTGCCTGGTAATTTTGTCCCAGAGAGCCTTGCTATCCCTAACACTTCTGCTGCTAATGAAAGAAGAGGATAACCTGACTCTCTGCATCAGCAATTTGTTCAATATGAAATGGACTATTTCTACAGCTGTTCACTTAATAAGGACTTTATTTTCACACCTGGATATGTTTTGGTATTATGTCTGCAATTAGCAGTGTTAGTCTAAGTCTCAAAATTTCCTGTTATAATCCCAGCAAGCAGAATTTAAGAGAATTCAATTTTTATAAGCAAACAGGAAAGGAACCTCTTTGCTTCATCTCAGTTGCCAACTGGTGATGGTGAGAGGTAAATTGACCCTTGTGCCTTCAAAATTCAAACTGGGTGAAAACAACATTTGTTATATTTTCATTAGTACTTTCCTGAGGTCTGTTCTCATTGAGCATTGCATTATTGCTTTACTTGGATCAGGAATACTATTTCAAACTGTTTCTCCAATGCTCTCTGTTTATGATACACCGTGGAGTAGGCTCAGTGTGCTCAACCTGAATTCCCTTTGGGTGGAGCTGAACTTCAGTGAAGTCTCCCAAGTATTCACTTGCTCTGCCCCCAAGTGAGTGGGATCTCAGGCCATGGAACAAGACAAGACTTGGCCTGAAATCTCCTTTTCTTCCCTATGCTTGAAATGTGTGTGCCATGGGCACGGGGTGCTCAACACCATCTGATTTGGATATGGTGTGCTCAGCGCTGTCTGGTTTTGCTCTCCAAGGCTGTTCACATTGCTAAACCTGACTGGGGAACAGAAACGTAATCCCTCTGTTTCTGTCTTTGTGCTTACCAAATAAAGTTGTTATGAAATGTAAATGCCTGAGAACATGAACCCTGGAAAAACTTGGTGTCAATCACTCTATGGTAATACACATGTAATGAAATGCAAATGTCTGTTTATAAAATTAGCTTCACAAGGAATTGCTTAGTATCTGTTGGATTGATATTTTTCAAAGATCAAGATTAAAGCAGATATATGCATGTTACTTTTCACTTAAATGAACAAGATTACACAAATTTGGTTGGAGAACAACCATCCTTGCCACAGACTGCATTACTGCAGTCAAGCTTGTTTTACAATTGACACTTGTTAGAAAATCATTTCATATTCAGAAAAATGAGTAGGTTTACCAGACAGGAACAGGAACATACTGACCTCATCTAAATTGGTACAGGCTCATGGGAGCACTTTTGATGAAGATTTTATAAAAATGTCAGACAGAATGATTTTACAGACAGCAGACCCCATGAACCCTCATATGGTATTTTCAAAAGTACTTGCGTGCACTTGTAAGATGATGAATGCACTAATAATGTGAGAGAGGAATGAAGCAGGCTGCAGAAGATCTAGCTGGCTGTACATTAAAGATAAAAAAAATATTTCCTGTTGCTCAGATTTTTTAATTTTAAAACCATCCAAATGTCAAGAGACAGGATTATGACCTCTTTGAACTTGTTACCATTCTAGTATTGGAGTGCTTGCAACTGAAATATTATGGTTCAATTCCAACAAACAAACACATAATTCCAGATAAAAACACACACTTTCTTCCCTACTCTGTTATTACTCTAAACAAACTTGGAAGGCTAGAGTGTCTCCAGAGAGTAATCCATCCAAAGATTATTCAAGAGCTAAAACAGGAGGAATTAATCCCGTTCTGAGGATGTCTATCTCTCTAGTTGAAAAGGGAACATAACTTGTAGTATCTGCTGACTAGTTAGGTAACCATAGCTCAGTACGACAATTCGCATACTCAGTGTCTCCTTAAAATTTTGTGGCAGATGAGAAAATTCCCTTAAAAATCTTTCTATCAGCGCTGGCTTCTGTTTTCAAGTCCTAATTCTTTCCTCTTTTTTTTTATTTAACTTATTAGGATTACACACATATGATATCACTCCATTGACACAAATGGGTGTTTGATCAGATTTCTGAGTTTAGGTGAATGCTGTTCACCATAAACCATGAGCTCTTCTTCCTTCCCAGCCTTGTCCTTGTCTAGAATGAGCCCAGACCTCATTAATTAAACATCATTGTCAATGCTGCTTCGAAAGGCTCACATCAGCTGCTCTCTGATGGCCAGATGGGACCAGAGTCAATGAAGAAACAGTCTTGTGGGCCATTGGACGTCAGTGTCTTGTACAATATTGTAAACCTCAGGGCATTTCCTGACCTTCATTGCTCCACCAACCTCTTTGCAACACTGGGAGTACCACTGAGAAAGTGAAAAGGTAAAATCAGTGTAACCACAGCTGCCTTGGGCACCATAATAAATCCTGCTGCCCCAGCTGGAGTGTTAAATCTGTGATTAGCCAGTGTTTCTATGGGTAGGAATGAAGGTTTCTGCGCTGCTGTACACTTGTACATTCTCACTCATCACAGAACCAAAGGCAAAGAAACCCTACTGGTTAGCCAGTTGAATTTTCCTGGTTTTGAAATAGGGGCTCAGCTAGTCAGTATATTTAAAAGGCAGTACATCCTTCCCAAAATTACATCACATTATTTTTGAATATACAGTAATTCCTTTTTTTTAATGGAGAAAATTAGCAAGAAGTTAATTTTAATTCAGTTTACCTCTCTTTAAAGCAAGTGTTCAAAACCATTTTGCAAGGCTTTTGTATGAGTTCACAGATTAATTCAGATCCTTTGAACTGCTATATGGCTACATATTGAACATTTACGTCAAAATAAAGATTAAAATTTCTGGGATTTTAGAAATACTTGTTTTATTTTCTTAAACTAAAAGTTCCATTTGAAACAAAGGTAGATAGTTATATTTTATTAATATTTCCAGTAGTGGAAGTATGAATATAATTTCTTCCTGTTGTTGTTTACCTTAAAGAAATTCTTTGAAAGAAAAATCCATATGTGTAGAAGGCAACTCTGGACATCAGATGTTTTAGTTAAAATAGTCACACCGTGGTTGCAAAGTAGCATATTCTTAACTTTATTTCCAGATCATAGAATATTCCAGGTTGGGAGAGACATAAGTCATCAAGTCCAAATTAACTTGCAATTATGCTCTTAACTTTTGGATCATCAGATTTGTGTGTTTTGGTTGGATATTTTTTTAAATTTTTTTTTTGAGGGGAATATTTGATCCATGTTGTTTTGTTTTTCCTTGAGATCTGTTTTAAAACAGAAAAGTATTTCAGGGCAATCTCAGCTATATCAGAAATAACAAGTCCTGATGTGCCTCAGGTGCAGTACGAGTCTCTGTCCAGCCAGAGCTGTCCAGTGCTCTAAATTTCAGAAGGCTTATTAGCTAGAATCCAGTGCTGTACCTGAGCAGGATAAATCTGTTCTTGCTACATTTATTTCAGCTATGCAACATTTCCAGCTTCATAGTAATGGGGATTCGTGGTAGTCTGAGCTTTATAAATTGTAAAAAAGTAAGCTTATGCAATGAGTTTCAAGGCATGGGTATTATGAGAATTTTTCATCACCTGGACTATCCCACTCCTCCTTTTTTTTTTTTAATGGAGACTCATCTCCATAGTTATCCTATCAGGTATCTCACAGCCCAGAGATAATTACATCCAGAACAAACAACAAGCCTACCTTCTCAGTTTGACTCCTCTCCAGCCTGCTGGCCTCAGCTCTTTAGTTCTTGACACAGCAAATTCTAATCACAAACTTAACTCAGAAGAGCAGCAATTCTTGTTAGTCCCTGCACTAAGTCTGACCTATTAAGATACCATCCTAGCCCTGCTAATCTTGGAAATTCAATCAATAAACCTGGCTCTGCTCTTTCAGGTGCCTGCCCTAACACAGCCATTGAACACAAGTGCAGTGACCTTCCTGAGTCCTGATATCAATCAAATGCCAAATGCCACTGCTGGCATTGACCTTCATCGTCTCTCTGCAGGTTTTGTAGGATCTCTCAGTGAACCACAGTGGTCAGACTTGATTCTAATTCTAAACCAGATTCTGACATTGGTATAAAAACAAGATATTGTAATGACGTTGATTAACTTGAGCAATAATCACGAACATACAGCTCACTTGATTTGTTACTTTCCAGTCATACCTTTCTTCCAGTGGCTGGATCTGGATCTAAAGACAAAAACATGTTTTTTGACTCATGCTGGTTTATTCTCGTACACTCAGGTAATTAAGCTTACCCCAGACAAATTCAGCCAGTTTTCCTAAAGACTGACTCTAAGCCTGATTCAAATGTAACACTAACCCTAACAAAGCCAACCAGCAACCCTCTGTTGGCATTCACTCCTGCTTAGTACAATAAAATACAATAATTCTTCCTAAAGCCTAATGCCAAACCTATATTAACATAGTAGTTTATTAGCTCCGTTTAACCAGGACCAGAACAAAATATATCTAAAAGCCCAGCTCTGTGTGCCATGCAGAATTCATACTTGTCATTAATTCTCCTACTTCAGCTGTCCCAAACCCCACCACAGGCCTAAGCACAGCCTTAGCACAACAAAGCACTCACCCCTCACAGTCTCAGAATAAATTATACACTGAACCTGGCACAATTAATGCAGAAATTAGTTCTTCAACCCCTGCTATCCTGAGTTCTAACTCTGGGTGAAAATAATACCTCCCTGCACCTTGAAGGATCAGGCCAGCCTTTCTTCCTCTCCCAGGGATGACCTGGAAGTCCTGACACCCCATGATTCACCTACCCTGTTCAAGATTGCTCATCACTGTTAGAGATGCAGCATTTTCAGGCATAACCATGGGATTGTTCCACACCTAACCACAGCCATAATGAAAACTGTTCTAATTCATTCTCCTCCTGAATCCTGTGTAAGGTATTTGCCCATGTCAGCAATAACCTTTATTGATCTTAGCAGAACCAAAATATACAGTTGTCTCCACTGTTCTAAATTTTACTGCTGCTCTAGCAGTGGTGGCAGGGATCTCCTGACAGCTCCTGGTCTGACAAAGGGTCCCGGCTGGGCGTTTTCAGAGAAGTCACTCACACTACTAATGTGCAGCTTAATGTTAATTCTTGAGCCAGTGACAGATTCTGCTGTATACTGTCAAGAAGAGATTAAGACTAGAGTTGGAGGACTGGAGAGCAAAAAGGCACTGGGAGATTTATTGCTCACTCCTGTGAGGCTGGGGTAGGAGTTTTTCACAAGTGGATGTTTTAAGGCACTGTTAGGAATTGATGAGTGGTGGCACTGTAATTACTTTAGGGTTAAGACTAGAAGTATCAGGATTTAAAGAACAAAGTGTATCTATATCATGACATCCACAGAGTTAGGATGCAACACTTATGTGCTAATATTATCAGTCTTTTCCCCTTGCTCTGACAGGCTCCACGGGGAAAACCAGCTTCTGCCCTCATGAAGGGCAGCAGTCATGAACACCAGGCTTAATCATAAATTCTAACACAAATTCTGCTGGGTAAAATCTTAGTGTTATCATCAGTATCTTCAGTTCTCTGTGAGTCCTCAGACTTCATGTTGGTCACAGGCCACAGATAGCCTAGAGGCAGTCATACTGGCATTATAGAATCAAGCAGGTTACTAGATCAGAAACGTGTGCTTTCAGATTTTCAGATTCAGAAGAGACTCAGGTAGCATTCGTAAAGGCAGGAACCAAGCATATTTAACAGAAATAGTAGTCAGGTTTATTTAATGCATCAACAGAAGTGTTTGGATTGTCAAATTACAGCCTCACAAATAATCAGTGACCCATTCCTCCCATCAAACACCTAGCTCCTCCCAGGTTCCTGCAGAAGTCAAACAAATGTTGGATGTTGTCATTTTATATAAAGAAGAATGATTCTTTTTCTTTAACAAGCTACAGGTTGTTGAAACTTTTCCCCATCAGTTTTCCACTGATATCGCTTTGTCTGGCAATTTATAGAAATAGCTATAAGAACAGCAAACTAACCATAATCCCTCCACAAAAAAAAAAGCAAACAAACAACAACAACAACAAAAAAAACCACAAACCTCTAATTTTTCTTTTTCACATGCAATCAAGACCAAGTATCTACACAACTTTCCAATTTACACAAGATTATATGTTTATACCCATTCATCTTCTGACCCATCACTGGTTACGGTAGGCTCTAATGCTGGTTCACTTGAAGATTAGGGCCTTCATATATTAAAGTTCACTCCCTCCAACTCCTGCTGTCTTAAATGGCAAAGCAAAATCAAGTTCTAATTCAAATTTTGCCACTCCCAACTATAACACCTTGTTTATTCTCACCCCATGCTCTCCTGCTTGCCAAGGCTGGAGGGAAGAGTGTTCATAGATGTGAAAGACAATTACTGGTCTAAGATGTGCAACTGTTTCAGAGTGAGGACTAGGCTAGCTTATATTTTAAGAGGATTTAGGACTGCTTTATATACTGCAGTAAAGTTTTTGTCTTGAATACAATCCAGACAAAAGAAGAATAATGAATAAACTCAGCCGTGCAAGGCTGGTGAGAATGCTCTGGTGGAAAGAAAGAAGTATCATATTGTAGTCTGGACCAGGATGAGTTCACTTGTCAGCAAAATATATTAAAGTTTGAGTCAGTAATGTCTAAATAAATAGTTTTACTGCTTAAAACATCCTGTATCCTTGTGGCTAAGATGATGAAAACTTACAGAAAATCTTAATTTTCTTTTAATAAATTCTGGATGAGGAAGATGTGGCTCAGCTTCAGTTCAGGGGTTAGGACAGGAAAGACTGAATAACTAAGATTATTGCTATGGTTAGACAAAGGTTTACATTTAGTAACAAGGATCATCTCTGATCTAAGGACAGAGTTTTTGCTTTTTGAGAGAAGCAACATGGAAGGTTTGTAGGGTTGGGCTGAGCTGCAATCGTGTAGTTTCAACTTGAAGGGTAGTCCTAAAGAAGAAAAGGAAGGGTATTAGAGTTCAGAAGATACTTGGTGTCCAGAGATAGATTACAGTTTGGGAGTTAGGGCTGTGTCTGTAGCCATCCAAATTTATAGAGTTAAGATCCTGGGTGTCAGCAGGAACTGAGATTATGATTTATGATCTTAACTCATATTGGTGTAACTAGGCCATGATTTTGGTATAACATTGATCAGTTCTCAAGCTACAAGCAGCAGTTGATCAGGTACATTAAATTCTAGATCCTCTCAGGCAGTTAATACTGGGATCAAAGGCATTAGCAGAAACAAATAATTCAAAACCTAATTTTTGGTGATATGATAGTAACCCATGGAAATTTGTAGACTAATTATGTTTCAAGTTGCATTATGGGTTTGGCTGAGGTTAAAGGCAAGAGACCTCAATCTCCTTTTAGGAAGTGCAAGGAATGAGGACTCACATGAAGCCTGTTTGAAAATGCAAAAAGTTGTGACATCATTCTGACAGCAGGCAGGATTTACTGCACCTCTGGAAGCAATCAAGTTTCGTGTTGATGTTGGTGTTAGATTTGGAGTTAGGACTCAGCAGAACCTGAAATGCCAAGTTGGTTGCTCAAATACCACAGGACACAAGTAAGGGTTTGTAATGATGTATTGCCACCAGCTAAGGGGATAATGAGGTACTCTCTGTAGTGGTAATTTGGCCCCAGTGCAGATTGCAGTCAGAAGTGCCTACATGGGAAATATCCTAAATTCCAGTACTAAAATGATGATTAGTGACAATAGGAATGTTTAACGGAGACACATGGGAGTCTTAAGGTTATGGCAGCTAATTGAGAGTTAGGAATTCATTTTAGGGGAGCAGGGACTAATGATTGATTTAAATTCATTGCTGGTCCTGACTGGGCAAAGGCAATTGTTGGTAACTTGAATACTTTGTTGCCATTCCAGGGTAATAGCAGTGTTTGTGGTGCATGAGTAGCCATGTTTCCATGTGTGTATATGTAAAGATCTGTATATGTATAAGAATATATTTGTACAGAATATATGTATATATACAGGTATGAAGGTATTCACAGAGTTAAATTTTGACTTAGGACTGAATCTAAGTTAGTTTTCAGGAACAGTTCCAAACTGAAGGTGCTGAACAATTGACAATTGTATCTTAATTTCTTACATTCTTGAAGAAAGAAGTCATTTTGGGGCAGTCTATGTTATTAAGCATGGAAATAGAATTCAAGCCACCAGACTTCCCAGAACACTGACTCGTAGCTGAATTTGGAAAGCACTACCATGTCTCTGAGACACAAACAGATTATATATACTTCAGAAGTCAAACAAGGCTCCCCTGGCTCTCATTTTAACATATATGTGCAACTATGAAGGCAATAAAATTCAGGACTGCCTTTAGCCACAGCTGAAAGCTTGGCAGCACTGCAGGAGAGACCACAGAGTCCAACAAACAGTGAGTGCAAGCACCAGCTTCAATCCTGCCCTGCCAGTCCGCCTGAAACATGCTTCTCCTCACAACCTGCCTGACTTTAACCTTAGCTTAGCCAGTGACAGCCTGGAGAACTGCAGCCACTCCAGCTCAGGGAACACCTCTCTCCAGCTCAGCCTGGTGTCTGAGCCCTGTCTGCAGTTGCTCCATGCAGCACCAGCTCACAGGAGGAGGGAAGGGAGCAGCCAGTGCCTTGCCTTTAGACCTCCACTAAATCTGTATTAGTAAAGGCATCAAATTGCATTTCCTTTCAGCCTAGGATAAATCATCCAAGCAGGCAAGAATAGAAAGATTTAAATTTCTACAGTCTGTTCACTGATTTGTTTGTTGTTTCCTCTCTTCAACACCCATTGCATGAATATATGCAGAAAAGAGGAGCATCTAGCTTAATTATTCCACTGAAAACATCAGTTTGGGGCTCCAAAGCGAGTCCGGGTAAAAGGAGAATTTTAAAATAATTAGTTCAGGGTACAACATTGTTTCTTACAAAAGTAGGGATCAGATAGAAGCAAGTAATTACTTCATTGGTTACATTGTTCTCTCTTGTTAACATATAAAACCAATTATGAAAAATGAAGATATTTTAATATAATTACTACATTGATTCAATTTTTCTTGTTCTTTTTATTTCAAAAGAGCATGACAGATAAGTTGCTACTATAATCAGTTTGAAGTGAATTCTGTGCTGGTAAATGAGGTCAGACTAATGGTCTTCATAAATGAAGTTTTGTGAAGTAGTGCTAGTGAGAAAATGTTTTACTTCCTCTACAGAAAAATTTGGAATTTTTTTTTAATATAAATAGAAATGCTTAATTGAGTTACATTTATTTAGAAATGTGACAATGATTCCCTATAAGATTGAGAATATAAATGCCATTTTACTACATTTTCCTATCAGTTTGTTTTAGTACTGTGGCTATATATTTAAATATACACTCTACCTATTTTATCATTATTTTCATGGTTGTTAAAGTAAATGTTGCATCATTTAATCTGGTGAAATATGTGAAATTTAATAAGGGAGAGTTTGTCCAAACAGGGCACCTAACATCTGTAATTTCTTACTCTCTTATTGAAATAGAAACCAAAACATTCATAGGATGAGAGAAGCTGAATGGAAAAACACTTTTGAAGTGAATTTCTATTATTGCATTTGACACTTCCTATGGTAAACTACTTTTCAATCTAATAAATGTATTTGTGAAAAAAGTTCCCTAGTTCTGACTGAAAACCCATTTCCATTAAAATCAGTGCATAAGCTCCTGTAGGCTGTGAAGGGTCTGAGACTTCAGCTATTCTTGTGTGTATTCTTATACTGAGTCAGGCACAGGCACACAGGCAGAGGGTTCCTGCCTGAGTAAAGTGGGCCATGGTGGTGTGGGTTTCTAAAATCCTCATTCTTCTGCCCATCTCCACTTCTTCTCTCTCTTCTTCAAAAGCTGCACGTGTGTTTGTATATTATAAGACAGGATCGGCATGAGCTCATAACCTGAAATCAGGCTCAAGAGAAAGAATCACAGCCAGAATGAGGTACCTGCTTGTCTCTTTTTAGCTACCTTGGAGAGCTCTGCTCAGCCCTTTGCCCTTTGTGGCAAGGGACCCTCAGGACAAAACACCTCAACCAGGGTTTTAGTTCCTAAAAGATTGGAAACCTCATTTCTCATGCCCCTTATCAAGTGAACTTAAGAAACTACTTTTTTAGTATTTTAGGCAAAGCATTTAATTCTTTTAGAAGAAAAGGGAAGATTTAAAGCACTGTAAATCTTATTTTCTGTCATAATTTTGGAGCTGTTAAATAAAATTCATTACTTCTGGTTCGTTTTGTGGGAAGTGTTAATCAGAAAGGCAGTGCAACTGTAGAAGCCTTTTCATCACATATAAGCACTTTCATCATTAAATGTGGACTCCAATCCTATTTAAGTAAAAGACATTTTGGCAGCACTACCCATGTGTTGTTTAAAAAGTGCCCATCCTCCCCTGTAGTTCTTTATGGCATAAGGAATTATTTCACAGATAAATTGATCAGCTGAAACTCACTCTTCCACAGTGGAAAAGTTCAGGGTTATAGAAAAACATTGTCAGTTTCAGAGCTAGTTCCTGTTTTTACATTTCTCAGTAGGAACACAGTTTTCCTCTAATAATTATAAATTCTTTTGTGGACACATGATGTCACCTGAGTACATGGATAGAGCTGAATAAATGTTGTCAAGAAATGGACAGAAGTTACCCTTAGTTGGATAAAGATGGACACAGTCCCATTCTAAACCCTTACAAGCAGTTGCCATGTGGCAAACTCAAAGCTTTATCAGCTTCTAGACAAAAAGAGATATCAATTACACTTTCCTGAATAATAAAATGTTTTCTGAAGTTGTCTATTTTTCCAGTGCTGAGGAAAAGTGACAGAAAAATCTGACATAAACATCAAAAAAGAGAAAAAAAAAATCGGAGCTAACACAGTCTAACACATTAACAAATTATAGATTGAGAAAATAAAAGCCCTGGTTTCCTCCTAGAGTTCTTGCAAACATTTGTACAACATGGAGTCTTCACAAAGTTTTTGGAAGTGTTGGGCTCACAAAACTGACTCTGCTTCCATAAGTGTCAATGGGAATTTTGCAGTGAATCTTGAAGAGTTACACAATTACTTTTGAAACTGTGATATCATGCTAGATATCTATATTTAATAATTTCAGGGGAAAAAATGTACCACTACTATTAGATAACTCTTGATTTCATGTAATCCATATGTATACACAAATTTCAGTTAAAACTATGTAAGATCATGGCAATGTGCAAATGGAGAGACTGTGAAATTAGAGTTATTAATAATAAATATGTCTGTCCCATTTGGAAAGATTTGGAAAAAATGATAATTCAAAACCACACTATGGGACTCATTTTGTTTAACGCACCCTTCTTGGTATTTGAATGAATAAAAGCAAATTGAAATGCCTTCATTAAACACAAAAAGAAAAAAGAAGAAGAAAAAATATCACCCATGCATACATTATTTGCAGAGGCAAACTCTATTTTCTGTGTTTCAGGTCTTAATTCCAATATTCTGCAAGCATGAAGAAGGAAATAAGAAAAATGGAGATGATCTTAGATAGAGATTCTCAGATTATATCAGTTGTTGTCGCTTTCCTAGTACTAATAGTATTTTCAGTTCTGCCATTCTGTCTTAAGAAAGTAATTAAGAGAAAGAAATAAAAATAATTTATAAAACTTAATTATTTTGATGGACTTCAATGGACAAGCTTTTTTAATGTGCTTGCAAGACACAGTTTATAGGATAGAAATTCATACGAAGCATACATAATGAAAGTGATATATAAAATAACAGATGCCATTACAAATATTCACATTTCATAAAACAGAATAAGTGGAGGGACATTAAGTAAAAATTGGATAAAATGTAAAGAGTTTCTTTCTTTCTGGAGGAAAATGTAATCATTGGGATCCAAGGCATGCAAGAAACTTTTACCTTTATGTGGATAATAATAACATCCATACTGTGTCAGTCAGGAAAAAAGGATCAAGCATTAAACTTTCATCCTTCCTGTCTTAAACTAAGGAGGAAAATAATCCACAGTAATTGTTTTGCTAAGGGAGAATGTATCCAAGTGAATCACAGAACAAAAAATAGTTGAGGTTCTGCACTGACAAATACTGCCTCACAAGAGAGGAGGCTCTATAGGGTCAGCTGGCTGGTGCTAGGGCACCTTTCTGAGGAGCAGGAAGGGAGGACAATCCCATCTGCTTTTTCCTGAAGTACAGAAAATTCTTTGAGAACGGAATATTTTTTTACTGTCATTTTTCTTGCTTGCTTGTGCTGAACTTATGCCTGACCAGAGGTGCAGCACATACTCAGGTGCAGGATGTGCATGGTGAGATTCAGAGAGGACTCACCATTGGGGCCATGACTGCCAGTAAGTGCCTGTTGCTTTACTTCATTAGGCACAAGCGCAGAAAGCAATGCATTCTGCCATGTATAGCCCTCAAAAACATTATTATTGTTCACACTGAAGCGTATATGAGCTGTCTTGAAAGAAAGCATTCGGATTTCCCACTATGAGTAAAGCACCTGCTCTGATGCTTTTAGAGGAATTAATGAAACCCCTAAATCTCAGAGCAGTTTCCTGATAGACTTAATGAATAGCTGTCAGCACAGCTGGCACTAATTGGCATGCTTCTGGGTACCCTGAAGGAGAAAGAGCCAAGTGCATCATAATCTCATACTTCTTTGATTTATAAATGTTCAGAGTCAGACTGACACTTCATTTCTGGGGCAGTACATTGATATTTGTATTTTTGTTTGTGTGCCGATCCTTGTTCTGTGCACATGCAGAGACAGTAATGTCTCCAAAATGTCAGTTTCGTGCTTTTCCAGAAAGCCCTGTGGAAGGATTCTAACAAGAAAATGATTGTGTGGGCAAGAAGGAAAAAGAAAAACCTTCAAGTTGTAAAAGGAAAAAATATCTAACTTGCTTGTGATGCTTGCAGCCTCAATTTCATCAATCATCTAGCTATTGTGCTAATTCAAGTAAATCTAAACGTCATTGAGTCTGCCCAGACCAGCTCTCATGAGGTCACCGACTTTTAAAGCTTTGCCACAGTCAGAAGTTTCTTGCGAGTAAGTGAGATTTAAGTGCAAGTTGCATGTTTGACAGGTTATACCTGTCTCAAAGAGAGAAAAGGATCTTTGCACAGGAGTTATTGGGGGTCAGTGAAAGAGATTTAAATGGATTTGAAGGGGAAGAGGGATAAAACCAAACTCACTCAAGATAAGCCTGGGAACAGCAGACCAATATTTGAGGAAGGGTTACTGGTGAGGTCCTTTGGTCTGCTGTCTCAGTGGGGAAGGAGATCTATGAAACAGTAAAGACACGAGGGTTGTTGATGTGTTAGGAATTATGAAAGAGCCTGAGAAGGATCACACGGGAATTAGGGCAATTAGGCATTCAAAAGGGTGTTGGGATCAATAGTCCAGCTGAAGACCACCTACACCAATGCACATGGGCAACAAACAGGAGGAACTGGAAATTACTGTGCGACTGGAAAATGATCATGGAGTTGCCATCGTGGAGGTGTGGTGGGATGACTCACACAACTGTTACAGACCTCCCACCCAAGAGGAAGAGGAAGATGATATATTCTATAACCAGCTGTGAGAAGTCTCATAGTCACTAGTCCTTGTTCTCGTGGAGGACTTCAGCTTATCACATACCTGCTGGAAATACAATTCAGCAGAGAGGAAATAGTGCAGGAGTTTCCTGGAGTGTGTGGAAGATAACTTTCTGATACAGCTGGTGAGGGACCCAACTAAGGAAGGTGCCTTGCTGGACCTGCTGTTCATGAACAGAGAGGGATTGGTGGGTGACATGAGGTTTGGAGGCCATCTTGTGATCACAAATTCTCAATTCTCAGACAAGTACAGATGCTCAGCACAACTGCCACCTTGGACTTCTGTAGGGCAGACTCTGGCCTGTTTTGGAGACTGTTGGGAGTCCCCCAAGGGACAGTCTTTTAACCCTCCTTTATCTTCAGAGGGTACTGAGGGAGCAGGCAGAAGAGCTCACTGAGCCACTTTCTGTCATTTACCAGCAGTCCTGGGTAACCAGGAAGGTTCCAGTTGACCAGAGCTCAGCAAATGTGATGTCCATCTACAAGAAGGTCTAAAGGGAGGAAGGTCTAAAGGTCTAAAGGCCTGACCTCTGTGCCAGGGAAGGATATGGAACAGATCATCCTGAGTGCCATCATGGGCAGGACAATCAGGGGTCAAGACAAGCCAGTACGGGTTTATGGAGGGCAGATCCTGCTAGACCAACCTGATCTCCTTCTATGACAAGGTTACTTGTTCACTGGAGGAAGGAAAGGCCATGGATGTTGTCTACCTGGACTTCAGCAAAGCATTTGACGCTATTTTCCACAGCATTCTCCTGGGGGAAACTGGTTGTTGGATTGGAAGTGTGCTCTGTTTCCTGGGTAAGAACTGGCTGTGGGGCCAGGCCTAGAGAGTGGTGGGGAATAGAGTCACATCCAGCTGGGGCCAGTCACCAGTGGTGCTCCCCAGGCCTCAGCATTGGGGCCAGTCCTGTTTCACATCATTACTGACAATCTTGCCGAGGGCATCAAAAGTACCCTCAGAAAGTTTGCAGATGACACCGAGGTGCATAGGAGTGTTGATCTTCTGGAGGGTAGAAGGCTCTATAGCGGGATCTGAACAGGCTGTATGGATGGTCCGAAGCCAATTGTATGAGGTTCAGGAAGGCAAAGTGCCACGTCCTGCTCTTGGATTACAACAACCTCAGGCAATGCTCCAGGCTTGAGAAAGGGTGGCTGGAAAGGTTCCTGGAGTAAAAGGAGCTGGGGTTGCTCTTTGACAGCAGCTAAACATGACCAGGTGTGCCCAGGGGTCAGGAAGGCCAAAGGCACCTGGCCTGCATCAGCAATAGTGTGGCAGCAGGACCAGGGTATTGCCTCCTGTACTCAGCACTGATGAGGCTGCACTTCAAATCCTGTGTCCAATTTTTGGCCTCTTGCTACACGGACTTTGAGAAGCTGGAGCATGTCCAGAGAAGGTCAATGGATCTGGGGAAGGGTGTGGAGCACAAGTGTGATGAGGAGCAGCTGAGGGAGCTGGGGGTGTTCAGCCTGGAGAAAAGGAGGCTCAGTGGGGACCTCATTGCTCTCTACAACTGCCTGAAAGGAGGTTGTGGCAAGGCAGGGGGTTGGTCTCTGCTCCCAGGTAACAAGCGACAAGAGCAGAGGAAATGGCCTCAAGCTGCACCAGGGAATAATGTCAGGAAAATTTTCTTCAGGGAAAGCATTGTATGGCATTGGAGAACAGACTGCCCAGAGAAGTGGTTGAACCATGGAGTTATTTAAAATACATGTAGATGTGGCACTTGAGAACATGTTTTATGGTGGACTTAGCAGTGCTGGTGTTGCACTCAGTGATGTCAGTTATTTTCTAACCTAAATTATTCTGTTATTCCATGAGAGGTTATTTATGTTTAGGATGTTCCCCAAGTATCTTGCATGTGCATATGCCTTTTGAAGCATCATTCTTGCCTGAGAGTGGTAGCTATGGTTAGAAGACATCAGCTGAAGACGAGACATCATTCTCAGTAACTTTATCACTTTGCTTGCATTAAAATGTTAATGGTTATGTTCTTATATTTAACAGAAAATTAACCAAATGGTTATTTAGGTCTGCTCTGTTCACAGAAGCTACAGTGAAGGTTGCCATGTCCTCAGGCTCTCTCGGAAAGTTCTGTATCAGTTGCCATGTAGCAGAAAGTGATTCATTTTTGACAGTTATCCAGCACTTCATTTCCTCTCGTGGATTGTGGTTGAAGTCTGGAATTAGAGAAAAAATTTGGTAGTAGCATCAGTAAGAGAAGGTTCTTCTATATAGAGCTGTGTGTTTTCTGTTGATTGTCTAATTTTTGTGACTGATAATAATCTTTAAAAGCACTAAAAATTGCAAAGTAATCAAACTTTCCTACAAGAATGTAAACCTTAAAAATGGAAATTTGAAATGTAAGGGTAATATACTAATATAATTGAATCAAAAGAAAAGGAAATGCAATTATCTTCTTGGAACAAGGGCTTTTTAATTATAATGGTGTCTGCATTAATCAGATGTCATATTAATACCTGTGATAAAATGCCTTGTGGAGCTTTCTCAGTCTACAGAAAATGTACAGAAAAGAAGAGCGATGAAACCAAATGTTAAAATAATAAATTTATCTTGAAGTCTGCATGGATTAAAAAGGATAGATAGAGTCATGTGAATTTGGGGAGATTTTTTTTTTAATTCCTAGAAGTTAGGCAATGAAAAGAGAAAAAAAATGTACATTTTAAACCAGTGTTAAAATCAAAAGGTGTCCTTAGACATCTAAAAGTGATTGTAAGAATTGGTCAATCATATCCAGTGCTGTTAATCTACAAAGGCATCTATCAATGGCACCTTATCAGTAACACGCTGAAGGAGATATCAGCTACCTGCAACTGGAACTTCTGTCCAGCTGACTAGATGCAGCAACATTTTAAGGCTGTCTGGATAATGAGGGCGAAAGCCCCTGTGTTTTGCTCCCTTGTGTATGTAAAAATGATCATATTTCATACACGGCTCTCCATTTATTGCCACAGGGTCACTGCTGTGTGTGAACCCCCTGGGTGCTGCCTCCTCAGTGCACTCCCCAGAGGATGGGCTCTGATACCCTCCTCCTCCTCCTCGGCACGCAGAAAGCACAGTCTGCTCCTGGGTACGCCCAGCTCAGCCCATGCCTCTCTCACCAGCAGCACGAAATACACGAAATACTTTTACAAATACTTCAGGGGATTCAAGTTGGTGAAATTCAGGGATGTTCTGTAGCCTAATTTTCACTGGGTCTTGTTTCATTTTCGCTCCTGCATAATGCATGAAATGGCACATAAGAAAGCAAGATATAATGAAAGCAGCAGCTATAAATAAACATGAAAACTTACCCACATATTTTCTTAAAGGAAATCAGATAATGGAATCAGTCTCTCTTACGGAAGGTGAATTCTTGTCTTTTCAAGCAGTAGCCTTATGAATATTTTCATGACAATACTTGGATTGTTTCAGTACCTACAGCTACCATGTTTGCAGTATTGAAGAGATATTCTTGCCCAGAGATATTTTCAGAAGAAATCTGATGCTCTTAATGCTACCTCTGACTGCAGCATTACCTGCTGAAACACAAAGAGCTTAAAGATTTCAATTCGCTTTCATTTTCAATTCTATTTAATTCCGTTCCACTGGATCAAGCCCTATCATTTCAGAAGTCCATTTCTTGCTTTCTGCTTGAGCACAGCAATGAACTCAAAAGTGCTTTTAGTCATAACGAACACTGAATTAGATTAGGTTCCCTATTCAATTTTTGCATATTGGCAACAGATAGTTATATCTCAATTTAAAATATTTCTGAAAATGTTCTTGACTGATCCACTAAATTTAATACATATATATAAAAACAAAAAAAAAAAAAATAGAGTTCCATGGTTTTCAAAAGTTTGGTCTCACAATGTTTGTTTAATTACAGTAGCTGTAAAATTCTAAGATGCTTGGGCTTTTTTAGTTGAGCAGATCCTGTGCTACAGTGAATAATGGTTCATTAAAGAGCAGCCTCCTAGGAGAGATGTTGTCTAAAGCATAATGATTCAGATTAGCTTTTCAAAGGAATTTGGAATAGTCAGAGCCACCTTTGATCTTGTTTAGTACACCAAAACGAGGATTCTGTATATCAAGTCTGCAAGCTAAATCCATGGCAAAGGAAGTTGAATGAAATGGATTATTTCCTGTGTGAGGTCATTTGATAGATTTAGTTCTAAATGCTCTCTGGAATTGCATGAGATCGTAAAAGCTGGAGAACACACAAGCAGGAGATGTGAAGAAGGCTGCCTGGTTAAACCCATCAGCAGCAGACAAACTTTGAGACAAAGTTGAGTGGATTTTTCTAAGATGAATAATAAGGCAAGTAAGGAAGTTGCTAATGTTTTTTAAAGGGTACATTTTGATCCAGCTTCAGTTAAAAGGCATAATACAGCACCCATCCTAACCCAACCCCCTGCAGTGCTCTCCCCAGGTTGTTGGAGACTCAAAGAAGGTGTTTCTGCCAAACCTTTCTTATGTTGTCAAGGCCCAGATGAATCCATGAAGTGTTGGACCAGTTAGGGATACAGATATATGACCTCAGGTCACTCTTCTCTTCCTTCTTCTTCTTTTCTTTCTCAGGTCACATTTTCATCCACACTGGAAGCATTTTTATGTTTTCTTTATAAGACATATTTTTCTTCTACCAAATAGTTTTGTACCTATATTTCATTCACCTGATTTCCTTGGCAAAATCACAGAATGATTTGTCATTCTTTCATTATGCCTCAAATTTGGCATTTGATCATAAAGTCTTGTGATTGGGCATCAAACCTGATGATTGAACTTGTCTGAAAATTTGAAAATTAGCTGGGAATTTGCCATGCTGCAGCACTGTTTTAAAAGTCCATGTACATAAATTCTCTAACATGCACTAACTCCTTGGGAGAAAGGTAAAAATATGTTATAGAAATATTCTTTTAACAACATAGCTGCTTAACGATATTCAGTCTGGATGTGCTATATTTAAAATGTTAGTGCATTCAAGAATACAAGATCGATCTTAAACTTTACACCATCACTATGATCTCTTGAAATCCTGGATATGTAAATTCAGATTCAATATATTTGACAACCTTCAAAAAGGCAATATAATTCTGGCAATTTCTGAAAAGTCGTTAAAAGAGGCCTTTAATAAGATAATGTAAACCCCTTTAATGGAAAACTAAGGCTTTTTTTTTTTTTAAACACAAAACAATTTGGGGTAAATATACAACCATCTCTTGCAATAAAAATCAGGTTTATAGTTTTTATTTAAAATTTAGCATAGCTTTCCCACACATAAAAGTCATATACATCTAACCACCACAAAACAAAGTATTTCCTGACCCTCAGAGCAGCCCATATCTTGTGCCTTTCTTTTGATTCAATAGTTTTCTTTTGATTTCTGTGTTTACTCACCATATCATCAACTTTACAGATTTGTTTGCTAGTTATTTCAAGCGACCTCCACATTTTCATTCCAATATCTTATTTCTCATCACCATGGGAACCACTGTCTTTTTATCCTTCAAAAATATCATGTTTTAGAAAAGCTCTCATCCTTGTAATGGAAATTTTCAGGTGAGAACAGCTTCATTCTGTATTCTTAGCTTACGGACAGTTTTGCTACTTGCAGTGGTTTATCATCTCTGTCGGTTCTGTCCCCACTGTAGCCAAAGGTACCATTGCACCTCCTGGAAATGCAGTCACAGTGCCCAATTGGATACTCACTGCAGTTTTAGCACTGGGCAAGGGTGAGTCTGCAGTAGCAGCAAAAGGCTCTGCAACTCTTATAAAAGCTGCTCCATAAGTCTTAGCTGCATCCAAACGCACAAATTTCGGAGCTACTTTGGGTATGTCTATGTGATCTGCAGCTACTACAGGTTCTCCACTGCAGATGTTATTTTGGGAGCCATCTCTGTGTTTTTCTCATTTAGTGGTTTGCATTGATAAATTCTAGGGAAGCCAGGGGAAAAATCTAGGAGGAGAATTGGAGCATTAAAAGATCTCATTACAGAATTAACATTAAAAAGAACAGTGGAAGGGAGATGAATATAATTTTCAAGGCTTAAAAGAAATTTTAAATTGCCCTGAAGGATAAATAGAAGAAAGACAAGTATATTCCCAGCATAAATTGTTCTGTGCTGGGTTTCCCTCTCCTTCACACACTCTGGTTGTAGGATCTTGGAGGCAACAATGTCCCAGAGGTCATCACAGTAAGGAAACTACTGTAGATTTGGGAAAGATGCCTTAATATTTGCTTCTTTTAGGGTCACCTGGACTTTCACATCCATGACCTCCAACTGTCAGATGACATGGTGTTATCATCTCATGGTAAACTACATATTACATCCTCATGGGTATGTTAAATGTTTGGGGGTTTAGCCACAGTTTTTCTGTCATGCGAGAGAAGGGGAGGAAGAAAGGAAACTGTTTTCTAATCAGCTCAATTTGTCACTCTGGTTTCTGGTGGCACTCAACTTCCATCTGAACCCAGCAAAGAAAACAGTGCCCAATTCTGTGCCAGGGAAGAAGGAAAAGATGGGTTTAGTTCCAAACCTAAGGTGGCTGAAACATTCCTCAAAACACCTCTTTTCTATGTCAGGCACACAGTGAAATACAACTTGGCTTCTAACTGGGCCTCCCAAGTGCTACCATAATGTAAATATTAACAGTTTATCACATGGCAGTCAGGTACAGCCTGCACATAGCACTAATTGTATTTCCCATTGTGTTTCTACAAATCTCCTGTCAAAGGCTTTCAGCCATGAGTAGCTGTGGACATAAGCCTTAGACAGTATGAGAACTGTGCTTCCTCTCCATTCTTTAGTTTCCATGACGTTTTCATCCCCTTCCCATCACCATTCATCAGGCACACAGACCTAGGTCTGTAACCTTAAAAACAGAAAACCAACTTAAACATTTAGGGGGGATTTTTTTCAACTATTTTTGAAGAGATCAGCAATTTGGTGTTTAATGCCCATCTCAAAATAAAATCCTCAGACTCCATGTCATGTTTCAGAGTCCATATCTTTCCTGCAGAAGGCAGAGTAGTTCTTTAAGTAAGCAATCTAGTCACTTTATGATTTACTGGCATAACTCAAAATTACTTTTATCTACTTATTCCCTTTTTGTTTCATGGACCTTGCACATTCAGAGAGTGGTTTGAGTCTGTGATTCATCAGATTTTCATAAACTTCTGAAAAAGTACATTATAACAAGCTAGTAAAGAACAGAAGTTGTCATGTTATGAAAGATAAAGTGCTGTCAGGAAATAAGAAAAGCTAAAGATAGAAAACAAAGTAGGAAAAAAGTCAGTTTTCAGCAGGGCAGAAGGGTAATGGTGAGATGTGATCATAGACTTGTAGCACTGCTCCAGTTATCCAAATTAAATATAATATTATAGAAATTGTGACTGTTTAGTGACAAGTAATAAAAATTATAAAAGTAAAAAAAGTTTCAAAGAGATTAATTGAGAGGGTTAGCACTGGTTTTTGTGTAAATATACTGAAGAAGATAAAAACTTATGTAGTTGGTAAATAAAGCAAATAATTTTAAAATTCTTCTCTATTGTCACAAAAATACAAAGCGTCAGATTCTAAACTAATGAAAGGAAATCTTTATTTTAAACAACTTACAGCTAATCTGTAAAATTACTGTGGTGGTTCTAACTAAGCAGTATAGACTTCAGTAGAATAAGAACTGTTTATAGTTTTTCCATCAATGATCACTTTGCTGAAAAGCAACACTTCAAACATATTTAAAATTTTACTATTTGTTGTGATCTTCCCTTTAAAGTAGAATGACTTTATGTGTGTTTCTTAAGAGAAATGAAGCAAATTTGATATAGTGCTTCCACACTGTTCAATTAAAACTTTTCCAACTTGTTATTATCTGATTTTTACTTTCTTATATATTTCCCCATAACTTTATTTCATTTATTTTCCTTTCATTTCAAAAGATGAAGAATTGAAATTATTGGAGAACAAAGATTTATGACAGAGAAAAAAGAAGACATTCTTGTCTAAGTGTTTTGATCCAAAATGTATCACCATGCAAACTTCATAGAATCATAAAATCATAAAATATGCCAAGGTGAAAGGGACCTATCAGGATTATCAGGCCCTTCACAGGACATGCCAAGAATCACCTCGTGTGCTTGAAAACATTGTCCAAACGATTCTGTTAAGATCTTTTTACTTTTATTTTGAAAAGTATTACTAGAAAATATTTAACACACTTGTAGTGATTCAGGAGAATTTCAAAGTTAAAAGATCCTGTTATGTGAGAATATAAGCCCTATCCTTACAGTAGAATTTATATGATAATTCTTTTATATTATGAAAAAATAATGTCCTGTGAGTAGGTCACATGGCTTTTTCAAGCTTTGCACAAAGCAGTTGTGCCAGTTCATCAGGAAGCAGGTACACACTCGCTGCAAAGTTTGGAGGTACTTACAGAGCTGAAACTTTTTGTTCCCTCTCCAGGGATCTGTGTCACACATTGCACAATGACTGTGTCTAAACATCACACTGCCCCTCCTCTCCCTCCTCTCCCTCCTCTCCCTCCTCTCCCTCCTCTCCCTCCTCTCCCTCCTCCCCATCTTGTTGCATTGGATCTGGGACTAAAGTTTGAAGATGCAGGCTAATATCCTTCATGACTAAAAGTTTTCAAAAGCATAACAAAATGTTTAAAGTCGTGACACTGACCAGACTAAAATAGACATATCTGCAGCCTCGCAGCATCAGTGAGAGCAGAGCACACATCCTATATTTCCCAGACTGTATCTGTGTGTCTGTGTGTGTGTTGCTACAAAACACCTAAAAACCCCCATCCACGACGTCATGTGTAGCACAGAGGTCTGATGCAGGCCAGCAGGTGCAGAGGGGGCTCCCCAGATGGTGACACTGTCACAGAATGCGCGAGGGATTTTGGGAGGAGGCCAGGATGGGGTGTGAGGCGTGATCTGGCACTGTGATGGTTCCACCAAGCTCAGGCCATTCAGGCAGCTTCTGGTGGGGAGCAGCTGCTGGTCTTGAGTGCCTTGGAGAGGATTAAGGGATTATGAGGCAGTAGCCAGAGATAGGCTGGAGGTAGGAACAGAGGTTCAAGTGGGGCAAGAAGTCAATGGGAATAGAAAGACACAAGTTTCATATACATATAAGAACATACACATATATAAAAATAGAAAATATAATATATAAAATACGAATAAATTTAAATAAATGAATACATCCATGAGTAAGTGGGAGGGTCATGCTGGAGTGCATTTGGAACCTTCTATTTGGACTCCTGAGACTTAAGGCACTCACACAAAGCACAGGCTCCTGGCAGTAATAAAATGCCTTTCCCTCATCCCCTTTACATGCCACACTGCTGTAGAGCAGAGCAATCATTAAGGTACTTTCAGCCCCACAGGCATGTCGGGGACTGATCTTTTCTCCAGATTTGTTACAGAGAAGTAGAGAGGCAAACATTTCTCCTGTGCCCTCTGAGCACATTTTAGGAGCATGAAAATGTCACATATCCTGTTGATCAAGGTACCGGGGGAATTCCATACACTGAGACCCATTTGAGGTTCATTTTATTGGGGAATATTGGAAGAAAGAAGAGGCAAAAGGCCAAACATTTACAAGAGGCAGAACTGAAAGCTGTGATTCTTTGACTTCAGCACTTCTTCAGAGACCCTTTTCTATGACAAAAATAGAAACCAGTGTAAGTTGTTAAAAGAGAGTGATAAATTCTGTTTTCCAATTTCTTGAGTTTTACAATGCCCAATAATAATTTACATGATGTTTAGTGTGACAGCACAGAAACCTCTTTCTCGTGAGAAAGAATCTATTTGTTTATATAAACTAAGATAAAGGTAGTGAAACTCTCATGAATC
>VZTJ01004779.1:62644-104418 GCA_013397795.1 Orthonyx spaldingii
CAATCAGGTGGGAGTCCATTTTGTATATAAAAGCTGAATTTAATAAATAAATTGATCTTTATGGCACTTGACCTCTCGACTTCCCGTGTTTCGACATCCGCTCGCAGCTACAGTTTAGAGTACATTTCATCTTTAAGATGTTGAATTAATTGTTATTACTTTTCTCTAGGAAGATTTTCTTGTCATTCCTTCATCTTCAGGAAAGCTTTCCATTGCTCTGCTTTCATTGAGTCTTATCCTGAATTCATAGAAATTAAGTGATATGATAAGCAAACATAAGTGTAAAATATTAAAACTTTAACACAGACTTCAGAATAACTAAACAGGATGAGATAAAAACCTTCCTTTAGACTTCAATAGTCATCAGATGCAACAAAAGCACATTCTTCAAATCAAAGATAAACTCTGTCTTTTTTTTTTTCTGTCCTACATGGCATCCTTCAAAAAGATACTTCTTGTCCAATGGAAGGTTTTCATTTCTTACATTGCCTTATCATCCACAGATCAAAAAAATTAGACAGTATTTAAGGAATCTATTGTAAGATTTTCCTTCACTAAAATTTCTTTAAGATTTTATTTTTATTCTGGATCCATCACATCATGTGTTCTCCAATAGATTTTTGATGGTATTTCATCAGAGTTGTCAAAGACTGTTCAGTTTACAAGTCTATTCCCTGTCCTATGCAGACCAGTTCCCTGTCCTACAACCATTTCCAGTATTTTGCTGATAATATCTGGCATGGGAAAATCACTGGGAATTCCACAAATCCTCCTGGAAGTAACAGGCCTTCACACTTAATGAGGTTGTTTTTAATGTCTATTCAATCTGCAGGACAGGAGGATTTCTTCTGGATTTATCATTCAAATTCCTGTGCCACTAAAAAATATTTGCTGGCACATACCAGGGTCTTATATTTGCAGATTCTATTAACAAATCTGGCAGCTTTATGGAGCATGAATTGAGCTGCAGTTTTTTTCATGAAACAAGACACAAATCACACCTCAGACCAAGTAGTATAATTTTCATAAATGTTTAATCCACAAGCACCAATGAAAGGATAAAAAGAAGCTTTTACTTCGTAATATATGGTGATGTACATATACACAGTTGGCACTTCTTCCAGTTAGTTTCCCTTAGGCAAGTAAAGGTCAGGAAAACATCAAACATTACCAAGGAACTTTCCCAGGCCAAAACATTTAACTTCTTAGATTCAATTTCAAAAACTGATTTTCTGCACTGTAGAAGTTCTTTCCCTCTGTAAAGTCTCTTTTCACAGTTATGGGAGGTGTCATTTGAACAGGAATTACAGTTCCCTGTAGAAGATCCTGTTGACTGACATCCTCTCCTTCATTCCATCTTGTAAATGCTTTTAAATCCCATCTCTGTAAAGTTTTTTCTCCCTTCTATATCATTATTTAAATGAACTCTGACATTTCCAAGTACAAATCGATATGAGATTTAGCTGCATTATGGAAGAGCTGGTGGAACAGAATGCCTATCTAATATACTAAGTGCAGTAAGATGTTCTCAGATTGGCAAATTTACCTTTGTTCCCTGTTCCACTTCATCAGGTTATGCCCCTGTTCATCTTCTCCATGGTTAAATTGTCTCACTGCTCATAAAGTTGGTTTATTTGTGCCACCGCCACTGACAGGGAGGATGTGAGGTGCACATGTGTGTGAATGTGTGAGCATATACACATGTATGTACATACCAGTGCACATAGAGATGTGTGTGAATTTACACATATTTTATATGTACATATCTATATATTTTCAGTAGTCAGGATTGTGACCACTTAGGATATTTGCATACCAACAAAGGTTATATTGGAGATTCCCTGCAGGGGCAGCCTTGCTGGAACTCAAGCAGAGACAGTAGCTGGTGTCAGAGAAGGAGCATAACCATGAGATAAAAATCCCGGTGAGCACGACCTCCTAGCCTCACTGCAGCTCCATTTTGACACAACTGTGGCATTGCCACTCCCAAAGCTGATTTCCTTTTGGAGCACATGTGGTGCAAGGACTCTGCACCAATGACGAGAGTAACCCTACAGCCCTGGGTGTTTCCTTCACCATCCTAGAGTTTTTTGTGTCAGTCAGGTACCAAATAGAGTCCAGAATGAAAGCAAATGGAGGAAAGGAGAGAAAAGAGACAGATCATTTGTCTTCAGGTTTATGTGAAATAATTGGCTAGAGAGAGAGAAAAAAGGTAGTGAGAAGATTGTTCTATCCACTTTTTCCTTCTGGCAGGGGAGAAGTAAACAGGAATGTTTTGGAATAAGAAATCTTTCCTGATGCAGAGCAAAGGCACATCTCCATGAATTCAAACAAGCCTTTAGATTGATTATGTGCTGAGAGTAACAAATTATGTTGCAAAGAGATTAAAAACTATGTTTATTTCAATGTCCAGAGTAATTTATATCTCCTCAAATACTTTCGGGAGTATCTGATGCTGTCAGAACTGTTTTTCAGTATGATTTGTCTTGAACTGAACCTTTCTGTGATTTCAGGCAGCACTTTGTACACAGCACATGCTGCACACAGCTTCATTTTATGTCCAGGTATTTTTTTAATAGAGTCATTTGCAATTGTTTTGGGAAGTTAAAAACTACTGCACCTGAGCAAAAGAGTACTGAATGCAGTTATAATTGTTATTACCAGCCTTCATTTGTCACTCTTAACATCAGCATCTGCGTGTTCACAGAACCAGAGTGTCCCCAGATGGACTTCCCAGGGAACAGAGCATCAAGTCAAATGATCCTGCCACCCTCCTTCCCTGCTCCAAGATGGCTTCTATGGATTTGGCTGAAGGGGTGCAGATTCCCTGTTTATTAAATCTTTCCTCCAGAAAACTTAGGAATATTAGGTCCAAGTGTGTCATAGGGAGGGAGAGAGTGAACTTGCCACACTGACCATCTGATTATGCCAGCAATGCAGAGCAGGGACTGATGAGAGGACTTCAGTAGTTTCCTCACCCTCAATCCATCTCACAAAATATGTACATTGCTCTGGGACAACATATAAATGTTATCAGCATTCAGGAGAAAAAGCCAATGAGAGGTGAAACACTCTCACAGTTTCACTTCTTGTATCCCTGAGGAGACCTGTATGCTGAGAGAAATGCTTTCCAATCCCTGGATGAAAACTGCTATGAGCAGAAAAAAAGATGTGTAGGAAAAGAAATAGGGATATGATCACCTGGAGATGTTGAAACTGGAAAAAAAAAACCTGTCTTGGATTTAGAACTGAAACAGATTATCACAGCTTGAGTGGCAAAATGGGGCACTGACTACATAGCTGCAGCAGAAACAAGGGCTGAGGACAGGCTGGTGACTGGGAGACAGAATAAGCTGTAGTGTCAGATTTAGTTTCCTGATTTCTCTAAAACACACCTACACATCTGGGACTAAATTTGTTGAGGTGAGGTACAATCTCAGTCAAAAATATATTTTAGCATTGCTTTGATCTTCACTCTGTTACCTAAAAGACACATCTGCTTCTCATATGCACCTGCAGCTATTAATAACTTGGTTTTTAGTAAAGCAAAGTCTCTCATTACAGCCCCTGTGCTATGCAAGGAGCTGCACAGACACACACAACTGCATGGACCAGCTCTGCTTTGGTGGTCAGTAGGACTTCTGAAATAACCAGTTGAAATAAATTATTTTTCAGTGTAGGTAAGGTTTAGATGAACCAGCTCATCAAAAGGACCATAATTGTTCTTGTTTAAGGTATTTACCATGGCTATTTTTCAGCTATTGCCAGCAGGACTAAATGGATAGGATTGTTGATCTGCTGCACTTAGGGCTTTCAGCCACAGCAGTTGCATTGAAGAAGACATTGCTAAGATGCAACTCATTATGTCACCTTTGTGGCTCTCCTGCTTTGGCAGCAACTGGTTGAGATTCTTCAGTCTTTATTTGTTCTTTGGGGTTTTTTTCCAGGCAAAATCTCTAGTGAAGACAGAAATCAGAAAAAGATACTCCAAAATCATTGTGACAATAACTACTAATTCTTTAATTTTATAATGTATGTCTACCCCTGTCTTTAGTGATTTTGGGGCTGCCCTAAAATCTGTTCTTTGTCAGAGAATCTTTTTCTTTGTCGTTGATTACTGCAGATCTTGTTATCAGAAAGAACATCTTTTCAAATATCTTCCTAAGGTAATCTCTTTTGTGCCTTAAATAAATATCATGTAGTGATAGGAAATGTCCTGTTTTGTCTTAGTTTTGAACTGTAATTGCACACATTTAATTTTTAGAATAGTAATTAACACTAATGATCTTTGCAGCAATCTCCTATTATGATTACCCCCTAAGTCCGAACTGTCTAGAAATTAGAAAATATTGTACAAATCTTTAAACAGAAAATGCTGATATGTCAAAAGAAAACCTAGCTGGTTTCAAAGTGTTGGAAAATGTTTCTAATTTGGTGTTTGATCCCCTGGAATTCCCCTCCACCCAACCATCCACCAGGAGACACTTCCACAGCAGTCAGTAACTTAGTGGTAAGGGAGGAAACCTACAGTTTGATATATATTATCGATTTTTAATCCATCAAAAAATACCCATTTTTAATTCACTTGTACCTGTTATACAATCTACTTTGTACTACAAAAGGATTTTTTCAATACTTTTTTTGCATATTAGAAAGTCAATCTGAAGATAAATGCTACTCAGACTAATCTGTGCAATTGAGGTCAAATTTTCACTTTTCAAACTAAGAAAATAAATAGATTTGGGACAAAAAAAGGAAGTTATCATTATATAGCGAGGTTACCATTCAAAGCTAGCTATGAATTTTCAGTGCTTATAAGCAAGAAAATATCAAATCTGAGCAGAAAGATAGTCCATGATATTTGGCATCCTGCTTTTGGAATGGCAAAATGAGAACTCTGCATGGCTCAGCAAAAATGGACCTGCAGTGGAGCAAAGGATTGAAGGTGATGGGCTCAAATAGGGAATTGTCATTGTCATTTGTGACGTGATCATTGCAAACACTGCAGATATTCCTATCACATACAGCCCACGTGGGGCATTGTCACATATCAGTTAGATTCCATTAGGACTGACCAGGATTTAGGATGGTAAGAAAATTGAAATTTTTATATATATACGTATATATATAAATTTTTTTCTTTGTCTTGGTAAATTTATTTTTAATCTTTTATAGATACAGAAGAGCAAGAGGCATCTCTGCAGGTGTGCTGGTTTTGGCTGGGGTAGAATTAATTTTCTTCCCAGTGACTAGCACAGGGCTATGCCTTGGATTTGTGCTGAACATGGGACTGATAATACAGAGATATTTTTTGTTACTGATGAGCAGGGCTTACACAGAGCCAAGGCCTTTTCTGCTTTTCCTACGGCCACGCTGGTGAGGGGGCTGGGGGTTCATGGGAGGTTGGAAGGAGACACAGCCAGAACAGGAGACCCTCAATGACCACAGGGATATTCCAGACTGTGTGACATCATGGATCAGTGTGTAAAGCGGGGGGAGGACGGAGGAGATGTTTGGAGTGATGGAGTTTTTCTTCCCAAGTCACTGTTATGTGTGATGGATCCTGGCTTTCCTGGAGATGGCTGAACACCTGCCCAACCATGGGAAGCCCTGAATTCTTTGTTTTTCTTTGCTTATGTGCATGGCTTTTGCTTTTCCAGTTAAGCTGTCTTTATCCCAACCCATGAGTTTTCCAGCTTTTACCCTCCCAATTCTCTCCCTGATCCTGCCAGTGGGGGAGTGGGTGCCAAAAAAAGTGCAGAGCAGAAGATTTTATGCTCTACAAAAAGGGAAAAGGAAGAAGTGAAGCAAATATGATGTTGAAACAGAAGATGGAAGTGACTGGAACTGGAAAGTTATCTCAATTGTCATTGTTCCTCCACTGGACCATACCTCTGTAGCTGACCTGGAGATGACTGGTGGGAGGGCAGACAATATTCTCCTTTGCTGAAATTGCTGTCATTTGGTACACACAGCCTATATAAAGCTGAAATAAAGCTTTTAATTAAACTAGAGAGACAAGCTTCAGGGCAGGCTGTTTCTCTTACTGTTTTAGTTAGAAAAGATGTCAAAAATGCAAGGTGAGAGAGAGCACAGAACTGAAAAAGTGACAAAGTACACTCATTCCTCCTAAAGCTTTGAAGTATTCATGGTCTCTTTCCCATTTAATCCACCTGTGGGAAGATTAAGGGAATGTCTTCTGGCCTGATTGCCCAAGGTGCTGAGTACTTGCCACTGCCATTGACTTTTTGCTCCTTTTGCCTGGCTCCCTGTGGTAAAGCATCTCAGACTTCTCACAGGAGCAACCCCTTCTCAGCTTATCTGTAGGAGGCTGGAGATCAGCTCCGCCCGGGGCAGGAAAGTGAGAACTCTCTACAGTTGTTCAACCTGGGTGTAAAAGCTCACACCTCTTCCCTGTGGGAACTACACCAGGAGCAGCACTCCAAGGCAGTTCACTTTACCCTTGACATATCTTTATATAATAAATATTTGTAGCTAGCATTGGCAGCAACTTCTCCTCTTCTTGGTATAGTAGGCACTAGTCAAATGCACAAGTACTGCTTTTTTTACATTTTGCAGCTCTTTGCATTTTTTGTGGTGCCCAAAAACATAATTATTCTCCATTTGAGAGCATTGTGCTAGACTGGTAAAACACCAGGACTGAAATCAGGACTATGTCTACCACTAAATTGCTGGTACTTGTAGTATGTAAAGTAAAACTCTTTGTTTCGCTTTCAGATAATCGGAAAGGAACCAGTTCATTAGTCCCCCTTCAAGTAATAAAGAAAATTATTTATTTTGTATTTGTTTGCTTTTCAGTGAGGAAAAGTGACTGGCTTATTAGTTGTTTGTTCATTTACTGTCATATAGTGTGCATCAATTTTTAGGAAATTAGTCTGTATTTAATCTACAAAAAGAATTTCGTACATGCAAAATACAATCAGTCAATTCTATCAGGTGACAAGGTGCAAATTAACTATAATCCATTTTTATTCTAGCAATCATGGGGTCACTCAAAAGCCAAATGGTGATGTTTTTGCTTGAAGAGGTGATCTGTTCTGCATAGTATTCCATCATTTTAAGCAGAGGAGTGCCAGTTTTCTATTGTGCATTAGCATATATATTAGATCCAGTCTATGCACAATTTTTGCATTAGCCTGCATTGATTGCCACATGAAAGGGGCTCGTAATACAATGCCACAATCCCAGGCAGTTATAGCAGTGCTTCCTGCTGGTACAACTTTCCCACTGTACCATACAAACTTTCCCAGTGTAATCAACTTGAGTTGCTAAGAGAGATGAAGATGTGAGGATTCATTTGTGGTCAGGCTTTAGTGGATGAATTGGGGAACCACCTACCACAGAGCAAGCTAGAGAGTGAATTTACAGAGCCAGGCCATTTACACAATTATTCATTGGAAAATGCAAATTCACGTTAAGTTGCTTGCCTTTGAGCAAAAACAACATTTGCTACCCCACAGTACATTGTGTGAGAGGAGTCTGCCCAGGGCAATTAGTATAGATTAATTGCTTGTCTGTAACTTCACAGACTGTAGCGTGTTTGTCACATGTGCCCATACCTCTGCATTACAGTTTATTTCTTATATTAGGGTAAATAAATTTAAAATGGAGAAGAGCATCATTACCTAGCTGACATAGGTGGATTTACCAGTATCTGAATTGCCTTTTAGCATATCAAGTCTATATTTGTCATTCATGGTACACTGGAAAAATTATTATTGAGTTCTGCGATCTAAAGTCTGTCCCAAAATAAAATATATTTCAGAAGCAGGGCTAGTGGATATTCAATTTCCCCAGAAAAATAGGCAAATGGAGCTGGCATGCAGACCCATATGGGAGAGTCTGCTCTTGCTAATTTTGCTCTTTAAAAAGCTGAATGAAACACAATTTATTTAGTAAGGAAGTCAGCACTTTATATTATCAAACTTTCACCAGTTTTCCTCATACGACTTCTTATATGAAAGAATTTGTTACCCCACAACAGTCATAACTAGGGAGCAACTAACATCATTTTTTTTTCTATTGCTGTGTTGAGCTGGATGGATCTGGGATAATAGATATAATGAGAGTAATCACAGGGCTGTGTTTCAGTCTTGAGAGATCTGCTGACAGCAGAAACTGCCAGGATGACAACACTGCCAAGCTGCCATGAACTGCCACCAAGCCCAGGGCATAAACAAGGTCTGGGCAATTCCTCCCCTGGGGACAATGCTGCTTCCAAAGATATTCTTCAAGCCAGACACTTTCCAGAGCTGCAGGAGTGGGCTCTGGTGTGAGAACTGTAACTGTGCCTTCCCTTTTTGTTGCTCTTTCACTTCCCCAAGGAACAGCAGAGAAAGAATATTTCCTGGAAACCCAGACAACCAATAACGTAAATATCATAGCTTGAAAACCAGATCATTTACTAACTTGGAGTTTGATATACAATAGTAGAACAAAAAAAAAAAAAAATCAAACCAAAAAAACCAAACAAGCAAAAAAGAGTTGCTAGTTAAAAATATGGTTTTTCTTTACCTTTCCCTACTTTCTTGTTGTTCATCCTGTCCTTGAGCCAGAGAAGACAGTTTTGAAAATGTTTGTTTCAGGTCACAGTGAGTACCATAACAGAGCATAATAAGATGATACCTACATTTGTGCCTGTAGACCTAAATCAGAATTTTGATTTAAATTGGGTATGATTACATTTTTGTGTTAAATATATCCTCTAATTATTTTCTTTCTACAACTGTACTAGTGCATAGGGAAAAACACCCCAAACTCCAATTACAGGGTTCCTAAGCTTTCAGCAGAAAATTGATGCCATGAATGAGCACCTTCAGGCATTTCCATTTTCTGGATTTTTTTTTGTCTGCATTATATAAAGTGTGACTATTTACAGAACAGGGCCTTCCCATTTTTCTCTGAAATAACAGTGCTCAGACTTCAACTGCGACTATTGAAAACATTTCAGAATACCTCAGAACTAAGTCTGAAATATGGATATATATGTCTTCTTTTTTTAAATTCTTCTTCTATACAATTAGGGTGATAATTATTTCAATGAGTGAGGTTTGGGTTTTTTTAGAAAGGTGACAACTCATTTTGAACTATCACAGTCTGTATTTCTAGAAAAAAAATCAGATGAAGATAATAGTTTTTTTTAGTTCTGAGCTAGCAATGTCAAAGCAGTTCTGGACTGGAAATACCTGCTCTGTGTTTAATTTAATTATGCTACTCAATTAGACAATTGGAAAGAAAAATGTGGATGCCATCAGTCAGGAAAAAGGCAATGTTAGAAAAAGGAGAGATGATAAGGTCATCAGCTCCTGTGGGACCAAAAGAGAAATTGGTAATTATCAACTATGGAACACTGAGTTATCAGGAGACAGCTTGGGAAAAACTGCAGTGTGCCATAAAACTGATATCTCAATTGACTCAATGGCTTTTAGTATCTTTGGAGGTCATTAGACTTTGAAAGGTATATTTTGTGAATTCCTGCTGCTACAGTGACATCCACAGTTCCACACAAAGTTTTGTACAAAGTTCCAGTCAAGGAGGTTAAGTTTAGATGAGCTAATCTTATGTCTAACATCCACTGAAATCAATGAGAAGATTCTCAGCCACCAAAACCAGAGTTAATCATTGTTATAAGGATATTATTTATTGCTACTATTATTGCTGTCACTACTACTACTACTATTACTCTTGTTATTCTGTAGACCGTAAACCAACATTTAGAGGAAAAGATCCTTTCACTCAGATGGAGGCAAAAACTTGGTGTGGAATGTTCACTAAGGTGCTGGAAATCAGAGAAAGTGCTACAAATGCTCTCAGTGTGAATTTATTAAACAAAAGATGCCTTACAATTATGAATTCAAGCCCATGGTTGCAATTGCTCACAAGTGTTCTCATTTTGGCTAAATAACATTGTTTAAAAATTATAAAGGAAAATGGTTTGCAAACCTTAAGTAGGTTACCTCCTACAGTATCTCTAAAATGCAGGTAAATTGGCATTCTTTTTTTTTTTCAAATGGCAAAATGAGGCAGAAGAAGTCTGATTTTGCAGAGCTGCTGAATTTCCATACTTTCTGCTGTAGAGGACTCCTCCCCTGGAAGGATTACAGTATTTCACACTGCTTTCATACCTCTCCAGAACTGCAAACTCTGGAAGGAACCAGAGCCCAAAGCACCAATCACATCCAATGTCATTTCATTACATGAGATCTAGTTACTCAAACCTAGCAGAAATTCCCTCTCATGTGTGCATCTCGAATAAAGGCAAATACCATGGTGAGACATTCCATGTACCTGCTCTCCTCTCCTGTCACAAGGCAGCAGTTCATACAGGAATAATGGCAGCTGGAAGCCAACAAAGAGCACTTGAAACACAAACTGAGTCACTAAGGAGGGGTGACTGTTAGCCAACCTCTGCATTAGGTTAAAATGTACTGAAAACAGTGGCAGTTATTTTAAAATGATTCCTTGCAGTACGAGACTAACCTTTCTCAAATTCAAGCCTTTGTGATGTTGTTTTTCTTTCATCAGTTTACTCAGCTCCCAGGAACTCACAGAGATAAAACCAAAATAACTCAAGTTACAGTTTTGTTGGTTACTCAGGGAACAACGCAAAAGTCAGATCTGTAAATGTGCAAAATATTTTGAAACTGAGGACTTTAAGTTAGTTACCACAACATTTAGAAGATCTCCTGGAAGATGAATCATCCAATACAGATCTCCTTTCACAGATTTTGCTGATACTTCAAATTTTCCTGGAGGTTAACTTGCACATTTTTCACATAAATCCTCTTCTTTGTTTGTCACCACTGGCAACTCTCTCATCTTCTGTAGTCATCAGTGTCACAAAGTTGGTGCTTTTTTTTCTAACTTCTCCCTTCATTTCTTTTTCCCTCAGTATTGTCATTAAATCCTGCTGCTATTTCTAATATATCTGAGAAATCCAGTCATTCCTCTCTGTCCCTATCAGCAAAACATGTGTTCCCACTACATTTTGCCTCTTTGCTGCAGCAGAAACACTTCACTTAATAGTGTTGTCATTAAACCCAGCTCATATCCATTCCTCTCAGCAAAGGAACGTGATCCACACTCATCTTTGTTTTCTCTGCCTCCTTCTGCAACTCAGACTCTGCTGCCTTCTCTGCTTTTGAGTTTTCAAATGATGTCCATTGCTTTAATCCCCTCCCAAAAGAATCCTGCAGGACTTCTTAAATTGTTGATCAAATGTTTTCCCTGGTGTGGTCGTTTCTCTATGTCTTCCATTACTTTTGGTGTTCTCTCACCCATTATGAAAGAAATAAGCTTGTTACAAGAGGGGAAAAAAGAGGAAGCTGTGGTTATTGAGAGGCAAAATCAATGGGAAGAGGAAGACAAAAGTTTGATATACATATAAGAGAATGCACACAATAAATATAAAATATAGAAATAAATATACATAAACAAATACATCCATGAGAAAGCAGGAGGGTCATGCTGAGGTGCATTTTGAACCTTCTATTTGGACTCCTGAGACTTGGAGCACCCACACGATGGCACAGGCTCCTGGCAGTAATAAAATGCCTTTCCCTCATCCCCTTTACATGCTACACTGCTGTAGAGCAGAGCAATCATTAAGGTACTTTCAGCCCCACAGGCATGTCGGGGACTGATCTTTTCTCCAGATTTGTTACAGAGAAGTAGAGAGGCAAACATTTCTCCTGTGCCCTCTGAGCACATTTTAGGAGCATGAAAATGTCACATATCCTGTTGATCAAGGTACCGGGGGAATTCCATACACTGAGACCCATTTGAGGTTCATTTTATTGGGGAATATTGGAAGAAAGAAGAGGTAAAAGGCCAAACATTTACAAGAGGCAGAACTGCAAGCTGTGATTCTTTGACTTCAGCACTTCTTCAGAGACCCTTTTCTATGACAAAAATAGAAACCAGTGTAAGTTGTTAAAAGAGAGTGAAAAATTCTCTTTTCCAATTTCTTGAGTTTTACAATTCCCAATAATAATTTGCATAATGTTTAGAGTACATTTCATCTTTAAAATGATGAATTAATTGTTGTTACTTTTCTCTAGGAAGATTTTCTTATCATTCCTTCATCTTCAGGAAAGCTTTCCATTTCTCTACTTTTCACTAAGAGCCTTATCTGATTCCCATCCAAGTAAATGGAAAAATAGTGCTTGTGTAACAAATAAAGGAAGATGTACTTGGATTTCTCCTTCTCCTCTGGGATTTTTTTTTACTTAATTCTTTCCTTTTTCTTTTGCTTTTTTGTCATCTGTGTTCCCTTAAAAGGTTTTTAACTCCTTTGTTTTGATTGTGTCAGTACATCATTTGTTCTGTTCTGTATACCCTTCATCTCATTCCCCTTTATTTACTTTAGGTATTCTATTAGTGTTCCTTGTCTGAATATGTCCTTTTTCCCTTCTTCTTTTGATCATTCTTTTTCCCTCTCTCTTTTTATATTTCTTCCACTATAGCAGATATTACGGAATGTTGGCCATGTAGGAAAAGCATGATGTTTTTGAGTTCTTTGGGTCAATAGGGTTGGAAACAAATAGAATATACAGGCATATGAATAAATCTGTTATAGCTCCAAACTATTTTTATGAGTAATTTTAAAACTATTTTTCTGAAAACGTGTACCTCTGTGAAACTCAGTGGTGCCACAAATGAACACCAAGATTAAAAAATCTAACCAGCATCTCTGAAAAAGGTTGGGGAGAAAATCAATAGAGTGCCAGTGGTTCTGAGAGACAGTGTGTGGTGTGGGCACAGTTCATTTGGTTGTTTGGGATTGTTTTCTTTACAAAGCCTCTTCTTACATTTTAGCAGTGGTTGCATTGCTCTGTGTTGCCAGCGTAAATTAAAACCCAACACCAGATTTCTTACATGACAGAATAAGGTAAAGTCACTTGCAGCACTTCCTGAATAAAAAGCCATCACCTTCTGTGCTAATATGCACAGCCAAAGGAGTTTTACCTGTTTTGCCTCCCACATTTGGAGGGCATATGCAGTCAGAAGCTGATTTTAAACAACTGGAAGTAATGCTCAACTGCTATACCAAAGGGCAGGATCAAGTCCTTGATACTTATCTCACATTTTTCATATGGCTGTTCTGAATCTCATAGGTCATTAAATAGGATAAGTCTGTGCCATGGTTTCAAAAGACCCTGCGAATTCCTTGCATTTCACCAGTTTTAGAGAGAGAGAGGTCTTTTAGAAGTTGACATACCAAATTATGTTTTTTTCTTTTTCTTCTGAATGTCTAAAAGCATCTGTCATTTTTCCTTTTTCTAGAATAGCAGTTGTGCTTCTTTGTCTCTCAGTTGGTTTGGTTTTTGGGTTTTGGAGTTTTTTTAAAGTAAATGAGATATTGCCTTAGAGTCTGAGCCAGGTGAGAAGTGAGCAAGGCACTTTTCTACAGGCTTCTCTGAACCTGTGAGGATGTTTGACAGGAAGAAAGAATAACCCAAGAATATGGGTAAGAGCCACTGCGATATAGCAAACTTCTTCCCAAAAGAAATGTGTAGAAAATTTCAAGCTGTCTCTGTGCAGGCACCAAATGAAGAGAATGCAAGTTGACACCATTGAGACATGTATGGGTACAGGCAGCTATGGGGCTGTGCCCCCCTTCAGTCAGTAGGGTCTGCTATGGGGCTGGCCTGGGTCCTTGTTGTTGGCACTGAAATGTATAAATAAATGTATGTGTGCCGCTGCCCGTTTCTGTCGGGTCTTTTCAAGCTGCCCAGCGGCTTGAGTGCAGCTTTTTTCTGCGTTCGGCTCTTTTACTCTAGACCTTGCAGCCCTCAGGGCATGTACATTCTGGTCTCCTTAGTAACGGCTCGAACAAGCTCGCCCTCCTCCAAGGCAACTTAACAGTAACAAGTTGTTAATGGGGGCAGTTCCCGACGGCAAAGAAGCAGGGAGGGCTTCCTGTAACTGTTATTCCAAATTTATTAAATTTGAAGGTAGTCACAAAAAGCCCAGATCTGAGGGTGTGCAGGGGTTTAAAAGGGGCAAGAGAAAGGGGCAGTCTAAGGGGAGAAACAGGGGAATAAACCAATAGAAAAACAAAACATGAACGGGGANCGGGAAAGTATCAATGCCTGTCTTCCCCATCCCCGTCAGATTCACTGCTCTGAGGGGAATAGTTTGACCATCTTGCCTCTTCATTAACACCCCTGCAGAAGTCAGGGGTTGCAGATTGTCCATTGTTTCCTGTGACCACAGCCACTGACTGGGTCACTGCCACATATGTGCTCATTAGATTCTATAGCTGCAGGAATTTTGGAAATTATTTATAATATTCTATATAAGCAAGGTTAGTGATTTTGGCTGCATGGGGGAAATTGGAGCATGATAGGCCTGTCTGGTTATTAGATGTGAAAACAACAGAAACTCTCAACCATGACTCAGCATCTCTTAAACACTGTGGAAAGCAAAAGCCATGCACACAAGTAAAGCAAAACAAGGAATTAATTCACTGCTTCCCATGGTTGGGCAGGTGTTCAGCCATCCCAGGAGAGCAGGGCCCCATCACACATAGTGGTGACTTGGGAAGATAAACTCCATCACTCCAAATGTGCCCCTCTTCCTTCTTCTTCCTCCCATTTTATATAATGATCATGATGTTACAGGGTCTGGAATATCGCTTTGGACAGTTGGGGTCACCTGTCCTGGCTGACCATATGTTCATAAGAAACTACCTAGCTCCCATGTAGCTTACTCCCAAGAAATTGTCCCTTTCCAAGATGAGATGTATCAGAAGGACAGGGTCAAACAGCAGATTTGTCCTGCTGGAATGTAGGAGATGGCCCTCACAAGTCAGTTGCCGAGTTATTAATATTTTCAGCATGCATTGATTGATTTTAAAGTGCACACCCAAAATACAGCAAGTTCTATGTTTCCTTCCCGAAAGATGATAGCTTTGTAATTTAGCTGGTAAAGGTTACAACAGGAACAGCTGAGCATTGTATCATCCATCTTGAAGTGTTGCACCCAGAGTTGTATTGCCAGGGGAGAAGAAATGCAATTTTTCCCCTGCTTTCTCTCACCTTTAACTAAGAGTTTACATCTTCTTCCCTTAAGATAATTTTTACGGTATTACTCATTATTTCAGCTACTCTGATTGCTAATGAAGATAGCAGAGAATACTGTAAATACCTTTTAGGATCCAAGTCATGCCAACTACTCTCTAGCACAGCTGGTACCAAGAGGCACAGAGAAGGTTACTGTAGCACACTCCCACTCCATTAGCACTGAGAGGAGACACGAAAGTTCAAAGGCAGTTCTCCTTTTTCTTTACATTATTCTGTGAACGTTTTTGAAAAAGCTGCTGAGCTTGTTTGGTCTCTAAAGCCTATTTGCCTTTTTGCTCTGTTTTGGCAACTCAAGGGAATATAAAGAAGCTCAAAGTGTACACGTACCAAAATATCTAGCAGGTCATTTCTGTGAAACAGGAGCTGAAAGTAAAACTTACACTGATGGTGAGTTGCAGCCACACCACTTACAGTACCTAACGTGCTCATCTCATTTCTTTTGCTGCAGAATTGCAGATCAGAGAGGCTGAGGTAGATACAGCGTGAAATTAATGTCATTTATCTTTAAATGTCAGGATAATGTTACACTTGATTTCTACATTTTGACATATTGTGCTATACCACCTAAATTTTTAACATTTCTTTAACCTGGGATATTAGATTGTTTGGAGAGCTGAAAGTGAATATGGATATGGAAAGAGAAGTCCTCTTCAGGAATGCAGACATGCACACAAACTGATGGAGGCAGTAATATCATCTCCCCACTCGCTCCTATGGGCACTTCCATCACAGCATATTACGTCCTAAGTTTTTTATTTTGTTTCTTCCGTCTTCCTTCTTTTTCCCTTTTGCTTAGAACAGCACACTAACAGAAAACCTGTATCATAAGCAAATTCTTCCTTCCCTGCTTTCTTTTTTAATACCATTTGATTTGATAATTCCGTACTGGGTTCCTTTAGTGCATTACACTGTTCTATAATGAGCTAATTAAAGACATACGAGATCTCTTTATTGAGGCATATGGAGGCTGTTCTTTTTGCGTTACTTTTTTGTTTCTGCTGTGAGTCAGACTGTTCTTTCCTCCCACAGTCTCCTCTTACTGGGTGGGAGGGTGGGTTTTTTTGAGATGGAGGTCAGAGAAGGTTATTCTAAAGCTAGTTCCCCCACTTCTCTTCTGGCACTGTACTACAAGGTTCCCCATGTTCCCTGGGATTTTTTTGCCTTGTCAAATAAAGCACACCAACAGCACTTCATTGCTTAGTTCAGCTCCCTTGCTTACCAAAAAAGAGGAATCCTCAGCTGCTCTACTGAGCACGAGCCTGCTGTATTTGTTTCTGGAGGAGCATAAACGGAATTTCAGCCTCCTTTGCCACAGTAAACACCAGTACCAGTTATTTGTTCTTCCTACAAAGATGTACCATGAGTATTGCAGCTTTCTGCAGGTGTTACCTCCCATTCACTCAAAAAGTTTCACTGGTCAACTCTGTAGGTATGGAGTGGCAGATGTCTGTGGCCAGACTTTTAACTTGAAAACAGAGGTTTTGTATTGTACTGCTACATGAACTCAGTTTTTCTCCTGTGTTTGACACCATATTCTCCTAAGGTGAACTGAAAACCTTGGGAATCCAGTTTTTTTGCAGCTTCCTGGTGAGATGCAAGGAAAGCTCAGATCTTTTCTGGGATATGCACAGTATGCTGGTGGGTGTCCTTCTCAAGTTTTAGGCTGAAGGGAAGATCCAAAATTTGTGAAGTGCAACATTTCAATCCACAGTCAGCTCGAGACCAAGCCACGATCTCCATTTGGTCCATTTTTCTGTGTCCTTTCTGCATCTGGAGATATTAGAGTAGACCATGCAGCTCAGTTGTGCCAGGGTAGTTTGAAAACTATGTGAAAACTCTGCCTAAGCAAAGGGAATTGGTCCGTGTGCTCTTGAGATCAAGCTGTAAGCTGTCAGTTCCTGGTGGCACAGTAATTATTATGGTAAGCAGAAGGACAGAGAAACTGGCCAGCACACAACAACGGAGATGCAGTGGCTTCCAGAGACATCTCCCTGTGGGACATGTAATATTTCTTTTGCACACGCATTGTGACTAAGACAGGACAAGTCAGGAAATTTGTAGCTATCTATTCCCTTCTTGGAAAACTTATTCTGTGAGGAGTAAGGGATCATTTAGATTTGTCCATTTCCCTTCCCTCCACCTCCATTTGGAAGCAAGAGGTCCCTCAATCAAAATTCCAAGTTCTTTCTTTGATGACACCTCTTGGCAGAGTTATTTAGAAAAGAACAGCTGTATTTGAACAAATATTCTGGTCATCTCTTTAACTCATGAACCACAGAATCTTGTCTTTATCATCAACAGGAAGGTATTTTCACCCATACGCTAGTGTGTGATGAGCAAACTAATCAGCCTGTACTTATTCTCTTCTAGTAAAACAAAATAAAACCATTCTCTGTTCCCTACTTTCAGCATTTTATTTGTAGCTGGAGCTATCAATGACTGCAACTATCCTAAAAACATCTTCCTCATTCATTCCTGAGGCAGCCATATAGATGTGTGTTCTGAATTCCCAGTACACTTCATATCTTCTCTGCACACCTGCAGAACGACCTATTTGCCCAAGTAGCCTGAGTACCATAATGTCTTTATATATATTGGTAGAATAGCAAGAATTTTATTATGTACCATACCAACAGTTCTGAGATAAGAGCAGAAATGGGAAAATATGAAAAATACTAGACCTTTACATCTGTTAATACTGGTTTCCTAGGTTACCTTAATCCCATGGTATTATATATGGACAGCGAGCATGGGTAGCCAGAAGAGGATTGCCTAAAACCAATAATTTTACTGGGCAAAGAAGTGTTTGGGTTTTATCTGTCACAGATCAAAACCAGGGAATTTTTAAACCTCGGTGTCAGTAAAAATGGCATTGCAAGACACTGCATTTATTATCCTACCACAATTTCCACATTTCTTTTTCTTACTTCACAAGTCAAAACAATGAAACACAGTGTTTACTTGTACAAGGCAGTACAGGAAAATCTATGAAAATTTCATAAGCATGTTTGCTACATTTGAGTGGTAAATAAATTCAAGAGGACATGTAAAAATCATGGAAGTTTTAAACTAGTATAACATAATTCAATCTGACATTTTGTGCGCGAGATCATTCTGAGAGGTAATGTAGTAATTTTTGATCAAGTGACTTCTGCATTCCTAGTGTTGATTTTTATGATGTTCCTTAGTTTAATCCCCATTTAGTTCCAGACTGCAACAAACTACAATACTTTTTTTAGTTATGTTTATATGCATTTTTATGCCTCTGGCATTACACATTATTATGTCTCTGACATTATGTATAAATCAGGTACAGGATTACCTACCTGTTAAAATTTTCCTGCCAAAAAAAATGGGGCTGAATTAGTATTACAGACGAGAAACCTCCAATTCAGTTTTGCAGTAACTTCAAGGATGTTGTTGCAGTGCTGTGGCAATTGGAACAGAGTACCCATTAGGTTTCTTTTCCTAGGGTTAATGCATTAAACCAAGCATATAAAAGGATATAAAAGGATGGAACTGCCTATGCCTTATCCTCACCTGGAGACAGCTGAGCTAGCTATAAACACAGGAGTATGGGCTGTAAAAGTAGGGTATCTTCAGCAACACACACCTCGAGGAAATCCCAAATTGTGGCAATGAGGTTGTTTCTGGTACTTGAGCTAAGCTATTATAAAGCTGATGACACTGAAGCATAAACATGGCCTTTTAGTGCTTCTTGCTGTAATCATGTTTTCACAGGTGGCTTCTAAATGTTCTTCTGTTTTGATGGAGATTATTTAATTGCAATTTTTTTTTCCCCTAAAGTAAATGAAACTTTGGAATTTTTGTTTGTATAAAATATCTAACTCAAAAAAGCTGATTCTATTCTCACTTATAGTATTGTATTCCTGTTGATATATGAATAAAGGCACACAGATATATAAATGTTGACATATTTAATTGCTGATAGATATTGACATATCTTTGTTTATGTAGTCATGTATGTATATATATATACATATATATTGATAGATATATGTGTATATATATATATAAAGTATCTTTAAAAGGAATCAACCAGTTACACATCACTATCTGTTCGGGTCAGATCTTTTGGAGACAATGCATCCTTTCCCTGGCCCTTACTTCTAGAACAGAGTATGGCCCAATGTACTTACTAAAATATTTGCTTCTGACATACAGTGATAACATAGCTGTTCTGAGAAATGGTGGTTTACAGGTCTGATCTGAAATGCATAAAACAACACAGCTCCCGATAATTACTTCCTTGCTGACTGTAAGAAGTTGTTTCAATGAGTGACAGCTCTTTAAATTCTGCCCCATCTCCAAAGTTCTCCAGAGAACTGGCTGTTACTGAGAACATCCTATAATATCTCCAGTAAGCAAAAAAACCTGGGTTTTGCTGACCAGCAGGCTGAATTACAGAGTGTACATGACCAATATGCACACAACCTAAAAGTAACCCTCAGTTAATGCCCAAATTTACCTTTCAAAAAGGAATAAAGGTAAGATGATTTAAAATGTTTTCCTGAGGCAAAAGCATTGGAGTAACCCATCAACTTGGAACACTAAGTTTCACCTTAAAGGTCTTTGTGAAACTCAGCTTTTTGTCCTGAAGCTATAAAGAAAGACATCAAGTTTGATTCATCTTCACATTAAGTTATGCTAGTATAATTGCATCCATTCCAGTGGATTTGCATAAATGCAAATCAGGCCCTCTCTATCTTACATGAAAGTAATGAGATTTTTCAAGTTCTTTAAGGCATTATCTCTACACCTTTAATGAGTTAATTCTCCTCTTACCATTTTAGCTATAAATTGTAGGAAAAACACAAGGTGAAATGTGATAAGTTACCATTTAGAGTCTCATGCTTCATTTTTCCACCTATATTTGTAACTCCTGAGATTCATCTTAAGGATCAGAGAATACAAGAAAAAGCTCAGGCAAGTTTATAGATTTTCACATGAGAATGGCAAAGACTAGCATTTTTTTCAATGCTTTTGCTATAAATACCATTTTTTCTCTTCTTGACAAAGACCCATTTTCACTCAAAAGCTTTTTGTGAATCTCAACAAAACCACAGAAATTATTTCATTTGCAATGAAAAGTAAGAAACAAACATATTTCACATCGTTTGTAGTACTACTGGGGACATTTTGTTGACCTCTACTGCAGCCAAGCAAGCAATTATCAACAGAAGGACTTGACTGTGGCATTCATGCGATGGTGTTGGCCCCATAACCTTTTCAGAGATGGGTTTTCCTGGACCCTTCATTTTGTTTTATTTTGCCTTTGATAGTAAAGTGATGACTGAACCCACTCTAGTAAAACCCAATAATGTGACTCCTATAGGCACAAACACAACTATCCTGGGAAGATTTGAGATAAGTCTTATTATCTACAGCTTCAGAAACCCTGCAATGTGGAGCTGACATTCCTGTTTTTCCCAGGAAGTTGGCTCCCTGAGTCTAGGGCTTGCTTCGGCTGCTGACATGGCTGGCAGTAACATCACCTTCCTTCATATTGTGTCCTGAAATGAAAACTCAAAATCTCTTATTCAGTTTCTCTTGCAATCATGTAAGCCATGCTGTGCATTTAATAACAAGTGTGTGTATTTAAAGTGGATAAAACTTAGGATTTTTAGGTAGACTTTCCACAATCTACTGCTAGAGAAGCTCAAGCCTTCATGTGCTAATGCTGAGTTTAAGGAGTGGATAATCTTATGAGCAATGTTTGCAGTTACGCATAATAAGCTGGATAATCAAAATTCATGTGACAGAGGATAAAGTAAATCACACTGGGTTCAAACAAGAATTTATAATCCATGGAACATATTGCAAAACATGACCAGGTATATTATATACTTTTAAATATTGCCTTTTGCTGAAATATCAGTCAGTGATCATTGGCAAAGCATGAAACAGCATTCATCCAACCAAACTCAACATTCTGCTCTGAGAACCGAGCTCTCAGCCAGCTTTAATTACACCCTACTTTGGTTAAAATCCAGTGGCAGGGTGTAACAGCAACAATAAAGGTATTTAGGAAAAGACATATAAGAGCAAATTGTTGCAAGGCACATGACTCCTCTAATTCATAGGCATTGTTAGTGTGGGCAACATCATTAAATAGCTTATCACAGTCAAAAACATTCTCTGAAGGCAGATGGTCTACAATTGCATGATTTTATTTAAGTTTTGATTTACATACTGATCCAAAAAGATTTTATTTTATTTCATTTTACATGAAAATGAAAAAGTTGCATTCTTGTACAGATAATTTCATATGCTTAATTATCTCAATAGCATATGTTTTATTAATGCACATGTTTTGCTTTGAACATATTTTAATTTGCATTTGTGACAAGAAGTTTCAGTCTTTCTTCTGCACTATTCTTTGTCCCACCAGCATCACTCTTTGGTTGGAGATGAAGGAATATTTGAGCTCTTGTTGGCTCTAATGAGTATTTCTGAACCACATTTACTGTCAGGGCCCTGAGTGCACTAATTGATCTTGATGGCCCTGACCAGCCTCACCGGTGGCCTCCTCTCACGTACCCTCATCCTCTTTGCCCAGGAGCTGCCTCAGTTCAGACCTCTCCTGGTCCTGGCCTGAGCTCTGTCCCTGCAAGCCCTGGCCCTTGTCAGACCCTGACTCATCTGTCCTGGTCACCATCCCCAGCACCTCTGGTGGGATGGGGCCACTGCAGGAGGTCCCTGTCCCACTCCCCTGCCACTGCCTGTCCCACCAATGCTGCATCCCGATATTCCCTGAGACACGGACATTTTTAACAGTTAAATCCTTCCATGAGGAAGCTAGAGGTGTGATGATTATTTGTCAAAAAAATCTTCAGGCAGCTCCAGCATGGTTGACAGTGAGCTCATTTATGTTGAAGACTGGGGTTGGGATTGACTCTCTCTTTCTGTCTGTAATGCCAATTTGAACCTGTCTACATCCAGAAGTTATTTTTATATTAGGATGCAGTGTAACTAAATGACAGCTCCTCTCAAATCCAATAAATAAATGTTGAGGCAGAAAAGGGCCAAAGGGACCCTATAGCCTTCCTGGGAAGGTGGATCTTTTATCTGTCCTTCAGTGACAAGGAATCTGCATGAGCACAAAATCCCAGATATCCTGGTCCAACCCTGGAAACAGTACTGGGACAATGTCTCAGCCAGACATTGTCTGATTGTGCCAAGGAGTGTCCCTCTGGCCAGGAGAATGCCAGAGATTCATCTCAGCTTGGGATGGTGATTTCCAAGCTGGAGGAAGTGCCCTCATTTTGAGAGCTTACACTTGGTCTGTCTTGTACAATCACACACCCTCTGCCTCCACACAGCCACAAACACGCTGTCCTTAAACAGTGCCTAAAGCTGATATCAAGAAATATTTCTCCTCTAAAATTTGGACAAAACCATCTGTACTAGTTTGAAAACAAACTAGTGGGAGACTGCAAGTCAGAATTATAATTTAATAGGAAAATTAAAGTAAATGCAATAATATAAGAAAAAAAAAAACTGACAGAGTCGGGACACAACCTGACACCCTGTTAGTCAGGGTGGTGGTAGTAGTTCAGTAGTGGTTCAAGTGAAGTGGTTCAGTTGAAGCGGTGATCCTGTGGAAGGGTCTGGTCTCCACCTGAAGGTCCAGTGGTAGCTCTTGTCCTCTGGGAATTCAGTAGCCAGGGCTGGCTGGTGCAGTTCCAAGGCCCAAGTTATATTCAGTTGGGAATGCTTGGCTCCTCCCCCCAGGGCAGAGCATCTCACAATGGGATGAGGTAATTCCAGTGAGGTTATTCCAGTGAGGTAATTCCATGAGTCATGTGGTGGTTTCCTGACGGCCCATTAACAGAGATAACACCCGGAGGGAGTTATCGGGGTGAGTCATGACAGGAGATAACAAACAGTGCCCCACCTGTTTTATCAGCTTGTGGAGATGGTAATAGAATATATCTTGTATTGCAACCTAGGACACCATCCCATTTCCAAAAATAAAATAAAGAAGAGAAGGCAGTCCTGGCCTTTACATGACAATGCTGAAGATGGGAAGAACATCAGCGATTCTAATGTTAGAGGAAGATGGCCAGCTGTCCTGTTTGACGAGATGATCTCTCTTTTTTGTAGTCAGGTGTCCTGTTGTTTTGATGAGTGAAATACAAGATGCCTGATTTGTCTTGCTTTGTGGCTTTAAGACAAATATTTTAAATTGTCCATTTTATAATGCAGACATGAGGTGTTCCTGATTACCATGAAGAAGCTTGCTGAGCAATTTTATTTTAATGTTAGAAAAAAATGAGCTGGAAATTATCTTGGCATCATACCAAAATCTATAGAATTAAAAAGCAGGTGGATTGAGTTTTATGTTTGTATTCAGACTGGGAGTGTTGTAATGAAGGTTTTGCTCTGTTTCATCTGTTCTTTCTTCTGCAGTTCTTTATAAGTGGTTTTGAAGAAATGGGCCTTATTTGGACTCCTGGTCATATGTTTGTCAGTTTATTATCACTTTTCAGTACAACACAGATAAACCCTATTGTGATAATTTACTGAAATTTTAATTGCTTAACTTTTGTTTTGTTTAAGCTTTAGGCTTAAATAGAATGGCAATATTTTTGGGAAGTCACTTGGATATCGTGAAAAATAAACACAGCAGTCACAATATAATTAATTTTATTTGAAAAAATGTGTTTGGGATAAACAGAGTCAGGATTGTTTCCTCTTGCTTCCCTTAAAGAAAAAAAAATCAGCAGCTGGTATACCCTGGAGGGTAAGTGAACTTGTTCAGGAAACAAATGGTTCTAGATGCTGCCAAGTGACGCAGAGAATAAAATTCTCAGCAAGGGGCAAACCAGGCAGGGTCTCAAGGTCAAATTCTACTGATATGAGGGCAAGTTTGTGTATAGAGAGCATTTTGAAAATCAGCAAGACAGAACTGACATAGAGGTAGAGTCACGTTTAGGATATTTCTCACTGCTTTTCCAGATACCTTACCAGTTTGTATTAGTTTTCTCTGTTCAGAAACCTCATCATTCTAATTTAAGCATAAAAGAAAATATCATATCTTGCTAGAACTTAAAATAGCTCTCTGCATGGGAAAGATCTGTGCGGGAGCTCAGGACTTCTGAACAATGAATCAATATGATTTCGCAGAAGTCATTTATTGTTTACAAAAGACTCTTATTTATACTTTTACAACTGCTGTACACGCAATCACAGATTACATGATTGGTCTCTCTGTCTTGTCCATGCGCTTTGCATGCACTTTTCAGAAAATATAATTGGTTCTTGATTTAGTGCAGCACAGTCTTTCTTTATCTATTTCTTGCTGTCTTGATATTCTGTTTTTCAGCTTTTCCTTTCCCAATTTAGCGCAGCTTACATTTCAGTGGCCTTGATGAATTCTTGAGGGCTTTGATAAGAGTAACTACAGGTGGTTTTGGCTGGGGCACACTGTCAGTGTTCAAATACATTACAACAGATCTGCATGGACTGATCTCAAAACTCTAGGTCCTAGCACACAACAAAGAGTTACCTGCATCAGAAGGGTGATGAAAAACCTGTCTGAAACTGAAAGTGCAGACCTAAGCATACTAATTCTGTATGTTGTACAAGAAGTTTGGGATGATTTGGTCTATGAAACTCACTTTTCTCCTAGATGTTTCTTCAAGTGATGTTTAGATATTTTTGCACCAGCTATATCCCTGGGAAGAAGCATGTTTGGAGTTTTTAACTTTCCAGATTTAAACAGTGAGAACAAAAAAGATATGCCCCAGAAATCTGGAAAAAGCATACATTTTTGCTGCCTTTTAAGATGGCAGTCTCAACCCACTTTCCCATAGGTCAGGAAGAACAAACACAACAGGCATATGGAGAAAGCTAAATAAAATCTTGAAAAGAAGCATCCTGGTATGGATCATTTTGTCAGAACTGCTGAGAGAACTAGGATAACTTTTCTGTTCAGTCCAACAGCTTAGGACTTGGACTTTTCAGCTGTGGATTTGGTAAGTATATTGCTGGAGAAGTTGCTCCTCCCTGACTAGGGGATGCTACAGACAGGTTTTCCTGCTGCATGCCCAGACAACCACCTGCAGCCTGCATTGCTGTGCATCCAGTAATATTTGAACCAATAGCATGGATTTATGTGGCTTGCCTCACAAAAACTCAGACTCTCAGTCCACAGGTAGTTATAAGACAAACTTTTTAAGGAAAAATTTCTATAATAGGTGTGCTGGTTGTCTGCCCTGCCTGCTATAAGATCATAAGTCAATGTACTGGCTTGTAATTCTGTCATTCACACCCTTCGGGGGTTCCAGCCACCACCATCACACAAAATCTGAGATCATCATGAACGTATTAACTGGGACATGGTGCAACTAGCTTTGCTGTCAATTGCAAATAACTTCTGATTCAATTGCAACATAGCAACTCCATTTCAGTCCACTCCCTGGCATGGAGCCACGCCTGTTCCCACTTCCAAGACACCCATAGGCAGGGGAATAATCATTTTGAAACTCATAGTTTATAACAAAATACAGGAGGAGGTATCCCTTAGGGTCTCAGCATGCAAGCCGTTTTCACTGTAGTCATACAGGAGCTCTGTCCTGAAGCACACTTTGAACAGGGTGCTTGGATTAGGTGACCTGCTGGGGACCTTCCAACTTGGATGCACTGTGATTTTGTGAGGCGTGGACTGGTGTCATGGACACAGTCAGGGCTGAGCTGCTCTGCACTGCCCTGGCATCAGTCATCTGTGATGGGATCCCTGCCACTCACCAGCTGACTCTTCAGTCACCACCATGTTCTGCTCCACTCTCATTTCTCTTCCAAAAATACTTCTGAGAGCCCACTGACCTTCTGAGGGACTTCACAGATGGGTTAACTTATTTTTGCTTTAACACTGGGATAAAGAAACATTCCCTGACAAGACCAGTAAAGCTGTGTGGCAGTGGCTGCTGGTATCAAAGCTTGTTCATTCTGTTTCATGAATAGTTCCTCTTGTGGAGTTCTCACTGGTTTTCCTGAGCAGCATGAGTCTGCAGGGCTGGGAAGTATAAATCAGAGGAATTGCTGTTGCGTTCTGTGCTTCAGCTTTATTTCATTTTTTCCCACATTTACAAACAAATAGGATAATTTATTAGGCCTTCATTGTTTTTCTTCTCCGAGTATCCCACAGTGTCATGTGCAGGGCACACAGAGGTTTGAGCTGATTCTCTGTGTCTCTCCCATCAGCTGCAAGGAAATGCAACCAAGGTACCTCTTCCCCAAACCCCACAGCTCCAATAATCACTACAAACCAGGTCACCCTACAGCTTGAAAAATACTGGAAGAGTTGGTTACCTCTACAACTTCATACGAATCTAAATCAACAAACATGCTGATATAAATGATATTTTCCCCCTCCCAGGGGGAAATTTGAGTTGTTCAACAATCCTGCTGTGGCTATATTTCATATTTTTGAGGTGGCTAGAAAATGCTTTTCACAATAATCACAAAAATAGAAGACAATAATATTTTGGCTTGTGAAATGGAAGAAGAATTTGATTTGTTTCTTATGAGATTTAAAAACAGGGATAAAGAAAAATTTTAGACAACAATGATCAACTTTTTGCAAATGAAGCCTGAATTTTCTGCAACATCACTCAAAGAAAAGCAATTCCTCTTCCATGAACGCTTCTGAATTAATTAAAAAATTCACATCTTGGCAAAAAGCTGAAGATTTTATGAATTGCATTAATGAAGTTAACAACAATGCATACAGAAGAAGCTAACCTTTTTTATCAGTTCCCCAATGTTTAGAAAATAAAAAAGTGCCCAGTGAAGATTGAAAATAAATATCAAGATAATATTGATGCAGATAAAGGATGAATAGATGTATTCAAATATTTAGATACACAGCATGTACCTTGTAAAAACATGAAAGCACGAACTGAATTTTCATTGGCAGGAATAAGAACTACTGCATAATTAAAAATGTTGCTTTCACCTATGAATTCTTTATGAAGAGATGAAAAGTTCTGTTTTAGCATTGGAATTATTAATATTGTTATCATAAACCAATATTTTTCAATATTTTTCCTAATAAATATTTTATTCTGCTTTCTCAAAATCTTAGATTTTAAGAAGACATACACTGTTCAAAGGAACACGAGAACTAAGAAGGCTCAGTCCTACAGCTGCAGAGTTTTTATGTACTTGTAACATTCAGTAATCAATTCATTAATGTTACCTAAAAAACTGGAGGAAAGTTCTTTCCAAGACATAACAATTGGTCTCATTACTTCTATTGTTTCCGTTTGTTACAAGCTTGGTCTTTTTCTTTCTTTGTTTCTTTGTTTCTTTGTTTCTTTCTTTTTCTTTCTTTCTTTCTTTCTTTCTTTCTTTCTTTCTTTCTTTCTTTCTTTCTTTCTTTCTTTCTTTCTTTCTTTCTTTCTTTCTTTCTTTCTCTTCTCTTCTCATCTTGAGTCTAACTAAGCAAAGGTAATTAGTTAATTTAGCCTAAAATATTTAGCATATTAAACCTATGTATTTCTATACTTCATGTGTGAAGATGTGGAAGGCTGAGTATTTAGGAAGTCATGGTATGAACCAGCTGGAAATAGTAGTTGTGTTCTACAGAGGACAATATGATCTAATGCTGCATATTTAGGATTATTAGACATGTAAATTTTTTTGGCTCATAAAGAATTTGAAATAATGACAAGGCAAGCGCAATTCAGTTTCTAATTGGCATGGTTCCTTGTGTCTTTTTTTCTGATCCAAGGATAATTTTCACTCCAAGGCTTTCTTTTTTACTCCTTTTTTCCTCAAAGCATCACAGTCCCCCATCTTTATCAGCTTTCGATATGAGAATTTTTTTTGAGTTGTTTTGCTGTATGTGTTAAAATTATTGCCTCATTAATTAATCTTAAAAAATATGTAAAAACTCTATAAAATATCTGCATATTAAACTTACCTGCTGTAAGTTAAAAGCCCATGCTCATAATACAAACACACCAACAAAGTACAGTTTTTACTGAATTAACATTGAATTTAACTTTATTAATGCCAAATAAAACCTTTATTAACAAATAAAGATTAACATTTAACCAATCAATGAAAGATAAGTAAGCATCACTGCACAATAAAAGTGAAACACCCCAAATTGGTGGGAGCCTTATAGTTATTTTCAGAGAAACAAAAATCTGTGAGCAATAGTTAGGTAATTAGAAGCAACTTAAAGAAGACAAGCTTTTTAGGGTGCAGTTTCTTTTCAGGCATGGAATTCAACAGGAAGTATTTATTGAACCCCTCACAAACTGAGGAAATGCTGAAATTGGGCTGCGCCTTTGGGACCTGGCACTGTGGGGACCTAAACAGGACGTAGCTCTTAGGGGCTGCTAGAGGCAAGTGCTGCTCAATTTTCATCTGAAAGAGCTACTGACCATTTCCTGTGGAGAACCCTGCACACAGGGACACCATAACATTCCCAGAGCTTCCATGCAAAGTCCATTCATCATGGGATTGATTTCTGCCTATCTCTGAACTGTACCAGAGCAGAGAGCAACCAAAAACAAGCTGCAGCCAGCAGAAAAATCCACGTGAGCTGCTGCAAGACCCCCTCTGTCTGGGAACTGCAGGGAAGACCCAGAATAATTGTTTTGGCAATGACAGCTCCTTCCTAGATTTTATCTTTCCAAAGGCTATTTAATCCTTTCTCCTTTATGACTTCCTGTCTGGGCTTGTCATACAATCAAGAGCAATCACAAGGCCCCCAGGAAAAATTAAAAACAAAATGAGACGTCACTGCCAGCAGAGCAGTTTGTCAGGCCTGCAGACGGGTTTTGAGGAGCTCTTGGGAGAGAAACTCAAGCAGGGAAAGAAGGTTATTAGCTGAATGAACTAAGCAGCAAAATCCACTCTAAAATGCCATTCTTTTGCCATAAATATCCACCAGAATCCATGCCCTCAATGCTTTTCTCTTATTTCTGTGGGATATTTATGATCTCCAGCCTGCATAGATCATCCTTTCACCATGAGAAGCAATTCTGAAAGGCAGGCTAAGACAAAGCAAATCCATGTGACTGTCTCATGGCATATTCTTCACTGTAAGCAGAGCTTCATGTCTGTGAGGACCACAGAGCTGCCTGTGTCCACTTTGGATTTCTGCCTGCAATCCATGAGTCTCCTGTCAGGGTGTAGCATGGCCAGGACAGGTAGGAAACGGGCCCATGGGACAGACTGGGGCAAGGACCCTCCCTGGCAACCTTGTGCCTCTGTGAGGAGCAGAGCTGAGCAGGGATGGTGATGGGCACACCAAGAACCACTTCCATATATCAGTGCATATCACAGTTCAACCCAAGATTTCCAAAACCACTTTGGGAGTCAACACAAGCAGCCATATACTACTCAGAGAGTAGAAATGTATTTGGAGGGAAAATAATAAGTAGGAAGAAAGCCATTCTCAGTAACTCTGAGTGTCCTGCTTGCTGCCCCGTCCCTGAGTTAATGGCCTTGCAGCAGCAACAGGACAGTGGGTGAGAGGCTGGCAGGGAGGAGGCCTTCACACTAAATTGTGCACCCAGCAGAGAGCCCTGGCACAGCAGGACTGCCCAATAGCACTGCTGGGTGCTGGGAGCACAGACATCTGACACAGCTTGTTCAGGGTGATTTATAAATGGAAAAGAGGAAGCCTGTGACAAAGAGCCTGTTGCAAGGGGAGAAACACGTGAAGATGCTGCTGTCAGTATTATGGGAGAGGAGTAATTCACCTGGCAATCATTCAGATATACTGCTGCTACTTTCATCTCCTGAGAAAGTTTTCTGTATTTCCTATTAGAAAGGAGAGCTTATGAATAGAAATGTGTTGTGTATTAATGTAAGAAGCACAGTGAGCAGTTTAGTGAATTCAGAGACACCATGTAGAAGGATCAAGCAAGTTATGTAGTTATGTTTATAATTTTAGTGAGTATCTCAGCTATTTAAGCCCAACTCATATTGCTGTCTACCATATCTCACAGCAGGCTCCTGGTAACTTGCTGAAAAAAACTGATTTTGCTGAAGCCTTCCACAATATCTGGAGGAGCAATGATGCCGTGGCCCAGTGAGCTGTATACCCATTGTGTGTGAAAGGTACAGGACTACAGCTGACTGGACTTTCTCAACACAGAGACCAGAGAGTGCATTCAGTGCACACACACCACTAGCACATGGTTTCACAGTAGAAGAAAGTTCAATAAATGCCACTGGCCAAGTCGTGTCCCTGGGTCTCATCCCTCCTGCCTAAAATACTGAATGGATGCAGAAGTTACAGCCACTGAATTAAGGGCAGAGATTTAATTTTGGCACAGAATAGGCTCATTAAGTATATTTCACCCATGTTTCTAACACAGTTAATCTTTTTTAAAGTGCTATGAAATTTGAAGGCACACATAAAAATAAAATTCTACTGAAAACCTGTCCATTAACACAGACCACAATGACATCTCTAAAGCTTTTTCATCATTTCAGCAGTACTGTTTACCACATGTATATACTAGGCAATTTATTTTTCAACCACAGATAGTTAAAGGATAATAAAACAGGAGACATCTTTATAAGGTAACAATCCAGTTGCAGATTCCCAGTGCAGCACCACAAGAACATGGCTCAATTTCTATCAGTATAATATTAGATGACTGTGAAATGGCATTAATTTCACCTTTCCTTGCTTCTCCCGTTGTGCGTGGCACTTCCACATGCTGAGTTCAGATGCAGAGCTGAGAAACTCAGAAAAGACCCAAGGGTCAAGAAGTACTGTGTCAGCTTGAGAACAGAAGGGGTGATATTGCTAATGTTTAATGTTTTCTAAATTGTCAATGCTGAACAGTGAAAAGGGGAATAAAAGAACTGATTCATTTTTTTTGGCAGAATAGCAATAAATTTAAAGATGAAGGAAACTTAGGAAATGATTTTGAGGATCTGAACACAGCTGGTGACCAGAATGAGATGTGTCAAAGAAAAACTGTGAAGAAAGTCACACTGCCAGCCTTTGTACAGAAGGACAGGGAATACTTTCTCAGTTTCTTTTTCCATTGCTGTGAAGTAGTACATTTGATAGGCTAGATTAAGTAATAGCAACCTGAGAGTCGTAATTAGCATCTGTTGATGGTGTTCCCTGGAGACAGTAACCATTTAAGAGTTTAACCAAGGAGTAGAGGCTTTTAACGTTCTTCAGAAGATCTGTTGGAAACGAGAGAAATGCTGCATCAGTGACCTCTGAGATTGCCTGATCTTCCTCATTGTTCTGCTTCCCACACATCCAGCTGATGTTCCTGGGGTGTTTTCCTATCCAGACCTGAGCCTTTCAAGTAGACAAGCATACTACATAACAATGGGGATCTCAGGACTATGTGGATCACAGAACTTTCTGGTAGGACAGATTCAGGAAAAAAGTACCATTTTATTAATCCCATTTAATACATGTATTTCTCTCATTTAATAATGGGAGTATTTATGGTGGTAAATGTTGCAGATATTCATAACCTTTAGAATGAAAACCCAGATTCAGAGACAGCTATTCCAAGGCAATTGCAGAAAATGTACATGTTTGTCTGCTGTACTCAGCTTCACCTCTGGAGATTGCAAAAGCTATCACCTTAAAATATAGAAGATACCACTATTAGGAGAGTAGGAGGGCAGAAAGTTTTGTTACTGTTATGAACGAAGTCATCAACTCTTTAGTTGAACTGAAAATAAAGGGATGATTTGGAAAACTCTCTCCAGAGTGATTACTGTGTGTGTCATCAGTTAGAGTATCACACATTGTTCAGAGCCAAAGGCAGAAGACAAGAAGCTCGTCAGCTTCAGGAGATGGCAAGGAAAGAGGCCATGGACTGATGATGCAACAATTCAGCATTCAGCTAAGACAACCCAACAAGGTGACTACAGACACCTTGAGTTTCAATACCATCAATGCAGATTCTGAAATCTCAGAGGTAGGCTCCCAAATGTGCTAACCCTGCATAACTCCTTTCTGTGTCTCAAAATCTTCCATTGTCACTTCACTATCTTTGTATTATATTTATGTCATTTGTTCTTTCCACAGTTTTACTCATTGATTTTTTTTGGGTAGTGAAATTACTATAACTTTCCATCTGATTTTTTCTTTGCTGTCTGCAGTGGCTTTTTGCTTTAGAAAATAATGCATCTGTTGCCCCAGTAAAAGTTACATAATTCTCCATTTACCCATACAGTTTTGCTCACTCTTTTACGTTTTCCTGCTCATCAGTATGCACACCATCTGTGCATCTACTACAATGTTCTAACACGGCCTCCAGACTTAATGGTTTTAAAGTTTTATTACTTTGCCCTTCAGTCTCATGTTAATAATTTTGCTCACTGTTTTAAAAATCTGCTCTTTCAAACCTTGCTTTTAGCATGTCACCCACAGAGAAATTCAGCCCCCTCACCCCAACATGATATCAAACCTCATTGTATGGTATGGCTGACAATCAATGGAAATACTGTAATAACAAGAACCAAACCCAGCAGTTATATTCCAGGGGATACAAATTTATTATTTACAGAAGAAAAGGATAGCATGCGAAGAACACGGGGGGAGAGCTATTACCAATGAATATAAATTAAGAAATGCTTTTAAAATACACTTGGTCACTTTTTTTAATGTAATGATTGAGAGATCTCAGACAGCACCTACAGCTAATATATGTGATGCCAGCTGGAAATACATTGTCACAGTTGTGCTAAAGCCCCTCAGTCTCTAATAATGTGTATTGTGAATCCTGCTAATCAACCCTCAAATTTAAATTCTGTCCAATTTAGCTAGGGAGATTTTGGAGACTGGGAACTCTTGCAGGCAGATTTCCTGGAACACTTGGACTCAGAAGGGCTGGACAATACTATTTCCTCAAACCCAGGGATGTTATGCAGCAAAGCTGGTCACTTTCAGGCTGCAAGAGGAATAAAGGTTTTCCAGTTAAGGCACTGAGCAGCAAGATGAAAGCGTAAATCCCATCTCTGCCAGAGGTTGCATGTATATCCCTGGGCAAGTCACATCACCATTCTGTGATTTGTGTCTGCAGCTACAAAAAGCGAATCATTATTTTTCCATCCTCGAGCATTTCTGAGAGTGGGAGCTCCTTTGGAGTTGGACTTTTTCCAACAGTATGTTTGTAAGGACCTAACACAAGAGAGTTTTACCTAACTGAGACTTCCAGATGTTCTGTAGAATAGACCATTAAGGCTTCTACTTAATGCATAGTATCAAAAAGAAAAACTGAAAATGATCTTTCAATTTTTCTTTTGTAATGTAAGCTAGAAATAATGTACACTGGGATATTTGGATTTATATATGTTGTTATAAAGGTGCAAATGACAGCACAATCATGACAATCATTCTGAAAGATTTTACTGTCTAAATCTGATTATTGGTGTTTTCAAGTGTGTGGAACATGAAAAAGAAAACAAGTGATACTTCATTTGGAAACTGATGAACCATTAACATTTATCGTGGAAATACCAACAAACTTTGCAAGAACACAGACTGCTTCTTTTGTACCCTATCAGTATTCTTGAGGAAGAGCACAGTGGAGGACTTCCCTGCAAAGTTTTTCTCAATGACAACTGAGTTATTTTGCAATGCTTTATTTCATATTAAATATGATTATATTTTATTATCTTCTACAAAATCCTCTTCATTGTTTTCATTAAAACAACTAAGTCCTTTCCATGTTAAAAAAAAGATATAATTAAAAAAATTTATGCCATTTTCATCCAATTCCATCTGTTCAATTTTCATTATCACAGTTCCAGTGTATTAGTAGTTCTTTTCTATCAGAAATAACGAAAACCTAAATTGAAGCAGTTGTTATTTGTATGAAAAGCATTTGCCAACCCAAGGCCTTCAGCAAAGATTATTTTAAATTCAAGTTTAGTTACTTATCAGCACTACAGCAGTTGACTACAAGGTAAATAAATATATGTATAAAATTGTGGAAGAAATCAATTCCAGTGTGGCTTTACAGCACTGAAAAGACAGCACAATCCTCAATTTTCAAATCTCTAAATTAAATTGAAGTTGTATTTCCAAACAGGATGAATGTTGGAAAAATTGTGACACAATCAACAGTAAAGTAATTTTAAAATCATTTTTAATTGCAACAGTTTGGAAATATACATTCTGTGTTTGAAATACACATGGGCCAATGCCCAGAAATGAAACAATGAAACACTGTTAAAAATGTATCCAGATCACAATGACAGAAGATATTAACAGTAAAAATGAAAGAAGTTTTAGAACATTATCCAGCAAAACCTCTTTCCCTTCTTTTTCTTAATTCAGAAATTAATCTGTTCTCTCATGTGAAACTATTTACCTAAATTATGAATCTAGAGGAAATTTTATCAAAACTTCCTTGTTTAATGAGTTTATAAAGCAATTTTCCAAATTAGTTATTTTTAACCTAGGGGAGACCAAGTATTATCATCATTTATTGGTGAATCATGCAACGTGTTCTGTTGCTTTCCAGTACAGATTTTTCCTTCAGGCTCTTCCATGAAGTTTGTCATCTTAGATTTACATATAGAGGCATATGTAGAGATTTTTATTCAAAACAGTGTGATGATATATTGATTTTTTTCTAGCTATACCTACCATTTCAGCAGTCCTACTGAAACTTAAATTTAGCATGCATTAAACTTTCGCTTTTGCTGTTTGCTGAATATTGGAATTCTTGCTCATCTCTTTAAGCTTTTCTCTTTCAAACTAATTGAGAATGCTCACTTTAACTATCAGCCAAATGGCATGCTCTTAGGGCATTTTAGGACCTAAATTTCTGAGGCAATCAGGTTTTCCAGTGGGCAAGGTAAAATACATTATTTTTTTAATGATGCATGTACAAGCAAGTGCCAGCCTGATGGCTATAGATAGAATTATCTGTTCTTGAAAGTGAATCTGGATGCGATCAGGTGAGAAACACATCAGCTCTTGTGGAATAGCAGCCTGTATAACTCAACTCTACATCACGAGGAGCTCTCTCCAGATCCTAAATAACAACAATCCATTTGCTGAGCTCTGCCTGAATTATGTTGCTTTCAAATGGACAATAATATTTGTTGATTTTTCATTTCTCTCAACTGTGTTTTCAGAAATGACTGCAAGCTGCCAGCATGGTACTCTGCCACAAAATTAGATGAAATGGTCTCCCTGCTTTTTTAAGGACCTGAATCTTGGAAAATATCAGTCTGGTCTCCCACCCACATGCTCTCATCCCATTTCCCTCATCCACACAGCAAGTGCTTCAGGTCAGGCCAGCCCCAGTGAGCAGCCAAACAGGAATGTGTCTCCAGAATGAATGCCTTCATCAGCAGTGGGATGGTTTGTACATCACAGTGCCATGCACAGCAGTTGCAAATCCTATAGTCTAGATTTCAGTGAAGAAATCACACATTGTCACATACAGATGGCCCATTCTAAGGGCTGGGAGTATGACTGAAAGACTATTAAATGGTCCTGAGATTAAAGCTATAATTTATTCCCTAATGAGGATATACAAATTCTTTGAACTGTAGGACTGACCATACAATTCTACCTTTTTGTAAGGAGTGCCTATTTAAGTGATGTTGTTTAGGGCATGACTCCAGTGGAAGACAGACAATGTGGAAGTCTCCATGTGCATTAGTTCTCAAAAATAATTTAAAAAACCAAGACAGACCAAACAAACAAAAAAACAACTCCAAAAGCAAAAGTACGTGTAAGAAGGCAAAGATTTTCATGAAAACACAATCTATTTTTATGAAAATGCAAATTCATAAAGCTTAGCCAGACTTCAGTATGCCTTGCTGGTTTTGTTTCTTTAAAATATAAAACACAATCATTCTTCTGATCACAGACTTGCAATGAAGCCTTCTGGAGCCTGTCACTAGAACCAACAGTTTTGGGGGTAAAGCTGTGATTCATCCTTCTTACCATACTTGTTCTTGGAATACAAGAAAAAGAAATCCCTGAAGTCTCTTTTGCAAACTTTGCTGCAATTTACATGAAGTGAAGAATTTAGCCCATGTCCTTTGCAATGGCACAGTGGTGTGGTAGTGTGCCGGCCTGGCCTGGCCACTCACCACTCTGCATTCCACTTATCCCTCCCCTGTTCGCCCAGGACTGGCCAGGTGTCACGGGCTCATCATTGGTCTATTGGCTGGCCTCTCACCCTGCCCACCAGGGAGAGAGGGATAAAGGAGGGAGGCGAGAAGGGGAGGGGATGAGTCTGGCCACGTTGTCCACTACACATCTGGTTATCGGTTTTTCCCTCCATGAGGGAGATTAAAGGACTCTGATAAACGCAACTGGTACGTCGGTCTTTACCTGCTAGGAGCCCACTGAGGAAACAGGAAAGCTACACAGTGGCACTTCTGGACTCTCCCAGGTTACAGGTCAGACCTCCCACTCTGGCTGGGCTCAGTTACACTCCAGCACCAGGATACTGTAAGTATAGCATGGTTCCCCTCTGGAAGTACAAACCAAGATTACAAGTGGAAGAGATGTGCACCCATCTGTCTTTCCTACTCTGTAGAGACATAATTAATTAGCTGTAACCAGCAGTTTGTCCAAATATCTTCCTGAACATATCCCTTGTCCTATGTTTAGGTTGCAAACTTTTTGGTGAAGGGCATGTCCTGATGTTGGTGTCCAACAATAACACCAGGCTTCTACTGCAACTTTCCTCATCAAGTGTTCCCAGATTCCTGTGGATTATAGGAAACTGCTCAAGAAGCATTAGAAACAATCCCCTGGTCTTCAGAACCTTTTTGCTGTGGGCCCTGGAAGCGCTGATGGTCAAACACCTTGCTGGTTCTTGGTGTGGTTGAAAACACAACTGCCAGTTTTGAAATATACCACAGCTTTCTGAAGATGCCTGCCCAAGGACAAAATAAGGTCATATAAAATGATATTATCAAAACTTTACCTTTTTAAAGCATTTATTTTTCAATAAAAACCTCTCTGACACATTGCTGTTTCTCAGATTGAAGCACCTTGAAAAGTACTTTCGACATAAATGAGAGCTATTTCCTGACTGCCAGAGATGCAGTTCTCTCTTCTGGCATCACCTGGATTTTGTTGCTTATGAATTTGCTCTCTTCCTCTTGAATGTCATCTGTAGCCTTCTTAATTCAGAAATTTCTGTTCTTTCCAAGACTATTTGTGTAACTCAGAAGAATTACAAATCCAGCAGTATTCGTGAGATCAAATTAGTTTTTGAATGATTCTGCCAGGACACCAAACAAAAATTATGTATGAAATTATATATTTACTTTTAAGAAGTTTGATTGTTCAGACTGCTTATTAGACTCATTAACATAACTTAATTATGCTGACACAGAACACAGTGCTTCAGTACTTGTAAAAGTGACTAATGAGGTATTAATACCTTGATAAACCTTTGAAACACTCTTAAAATGGCTATTAAAAAATGAGACTCCATATTCATTTTTCCTTTGTTTCACAGGATGTGTATGGTGGGCTTCCTGACTAAATAAAACCCAGGAAAAAATTAGAGAAAATGGAAAAAATAAATATATAGTTTAGCAGGCATAATCTAGAAAGTGACAGGAAAGGAGTCCAACCTGTACAGCTAAGAGAAAAATGGCAAAGAGCAGATATGATAAGTCTGTCTAACTACTTCAGGAGAAGTAACATAAAATATGGGGAGGAAGTATTTTAAGTGATAAGAGCAATATAATAAGAAGCAGTGGCTGAAACTTGAAGAAAGAAAATTAGGTTATGCACAAGGAATAAAGATGCTAAAAGCAAGGACAATTAGACAATGGAAAGTTTTACCAAGAGGGGTAATTTGGAGTCCAGCATTAGGAATAGTCTGGAGTAGACTAGATAAGACATGCACAGGTTTTATACTGAGAGTAAACCCTGCCCTAGTGCAGAGTGATAGTAACCTTTCCTAAGCTATTATCTGATTGTCACAAAAGAAAAAAAAAAGATGAGGTACAGATAAAGGTGTTTTAGTTGAGCTCTGATTTAGCAAGTTGCAGAGAGCGATTTCCCAAGCTGAATTCCTCCCAGAGAGCCTGAAGAGGGAAATGAAGACTGACAAAGCTGGGCATGGAAAGCTGACAGAGGATGTCAGACAGAAATGAGAAGAAACAAAATTCAGAAGAAGCAAATATATCTTCCACAGCCATATGCTTCAGTCATAGTCACTGCCTCGATCCTCCTGCAGGCACGGCCCTGCGTGCAGACACCTGCTGGGATCCTCGGGAGCGCACATGGACACACGAACGTGTGCCCCACTGCACAGCCCTCCAGAACTGCAGCCCAGCAGCCTCACCACTGCAGGAAAGCCCTCAGCAACACTGCCAAATGTGCATTAATTACTGGATGTGTACTTAGCTACGGCAAGCTGTAATTCCACTTAATTTCTATTTTTTTTAGCCAAAATCGCCCTGGCACTAAGCAGAGGGTATTAAGTGCTTTTCTCGTGTGTGGAGTATACAGTAGCTCTATTATGAGGCCCATGATAATTCATGAGCAGTTTTACTCCTCATCTTAATCTGTGATCTAATTTGGGATCTAATTTTCTTCCATCTTTATCCTATCTCCCTCTACATTATCCTCCAAATAATATACGCTCTCAGAATACCAGAATAGAAATAGAAGTCTATAAATCTTTCAGAAGCATTTATAGAGCTGCTCTGCACTGTGGCATGCATTCAACTGACAGCTGCTGCATGCCTTTGTGTTCTCATTCATTAGACATCGCTGTCTGGATTACATCAGCATAGTGGAATTCTTTATATCCTAATTATCCTTCTGCTCTTTCACTTGCTTCACAAAGTAGATGCTTTGTAGGTATATTAGGAAGAATGTCTGAAGTATTGCTCTGGTTAGCCAGCAAAACATCAAATGTTCTGACGAATCTTCTCACAATTAAAAAAAAATCTTAGCAGTAGGTTGAGGTGGGTCAGTTTGTTTAGGGAAGGAATTAATAATAGACATTCAGAGGCACAATTAAAGTAAGTGAAATAATGGCCTTCCTTTGACCTCATTATTTAAAGAATTTCAGGTATTTTCTAGAAAAGAAAAAAAAGGACCAAGGTCAACCAGGCAGCATAAAAGGGCTGTGGTCCTAAGCTCAGAGAGAAAATAGCTCTGTTAGTTTAACAATGCTGATCTGTCAGCTGTGCCACAAGTTTCAAAAGTATTGATGAAAAAGTTGTAGTTTTGAGAAGACCACTTCCATATAAACTTAAATGCTTTGCCTTTATCTAAATACCAAGGACATCACTATGTCATTTCTGGTAGCAAGTGAGAGATATAAGTCATCCAAAGAAAGGATCAGAAATGTGTTGGACAGGAATAGCTGATGTACTGCATTTTTAATTTCTCCAATTTACTAATTAAAAAACCTCCTTGGACAAAGTGTCAGTTAACAATGTTAAAATAAGACAGAATTTCTCAAGTGATGGTTTGTTAAAATAGCCATGTCATGCCATGAGATTTTTATAGTTCTGAGTCTACTCAGGATCTTACTAACAATATATGTTTTGTTTATTAGCAAATAATACAATAATTACATTTTCAACCTTATAGAGTTGTGACTTCTGCAGCAAAGCAAGTGAAAGAGCTGCTTCTCTTTGCTGCATGCTAATGGGCACCATTTCCTGCATTGCATCTCTTCAGGGCCTGCTGGCCTCCAGACTGACTGTGGCTATGTCCCAGGGGATGACAAAACAAAGATGACACAGGGTGTTTGACTGTGGCAGTGGGCTCTCAAATGGAAGACTGACAGTGATATACTCCCTCAGTACACTGAGCAAAGCCTAAAGTTGATGTTTGTTATAATTTTTTAAGTAAAAATACCACCTGAACCTCTTCTCTCAAAGTCTGCCTTTTGACACATTAAGGGTTCATTTGGGTGCTTGCATCAGCTTGTATTTTCACAAAAATAAGATTTCCAAGTGGCGGCAGGGAACGATGAGGCTCGGCTGCACTTTGTGAGTCAGCCATTCCTAGGGAATGAGTTTAACTCTGTTGAAATTTGTATACGTCATTATACACACATTCATGTCCATGCTTTCCTGGACCATCTTTATATAGGAGGAGGTGCTGGAGTACTAACAGCCACCTTTTTCTCACAGTCCAAATCTAAGATAGATGCACTTTTCTCTCACTTGTCACAAGTGGTACCATTTTCCCATCTTGAAATGCTTACAGATTAGGATGTCTCTCCATTACACCATGCAGTCTTAGAAGGCAGAGGCCAGCAGCAATAAAAACCAAGACTCTTATTAAATACGGTAGGCGAGCAATGCAGACTCACAGCAGCTCAGGACACTTCATACTCACAACTGTGATTTAACAGAGAATTGGCAGGAAGGAGATGAGACTTATACATTGGGTGGAAAAGGATTTAGTCATGCATGTGGTTAAGTGCTGAGTGACAGAGTAGGTAAGGCATTCACCCCAGCAAACAGCTGAGTCTATACCAACCCTGTATGGATACTTTTAGGGGTTTTTTTCAGCCCTGAAACAGTAGGGCTCAAAGGGGAATGTGCAGACCAGGGAATGACAGAAGTCAGACCAACATGGCATGTACATGACCAATGGTGATAGTTGGACTGCATGCTCAGCAAATTGCTCTGTAAAAAAATGTATTAAAAAATGCGTAGAAACAGAAAATGTTATTAAAAACTAAGGCACCAGTCCCTCTATCTTTTACCACTGAATCCACCAAGCTTTATAACAACAGAAATGGCTTCTCTTAAGACCTACAGTTTCTGCAGTGAAAATAGTCCATCTTCAGAATGTTAATTCATGCATAAGTTGTAGATTATTTTAGCATTCCTCCTCATGCAGTTGCCAAACCCTCTGGCCAAAAGCACTGAGACATCAAAGGTCATTTGGGCCACTGATTACTTTTGTCAGCTGGGTAGTTTCTTTCACTTGTTTAATTAATCATGCTCTGCATATTTCTCAGCCTCAGCCTGTCCTAGGAAACAGTATGTGTCATTATTGGTACTGGGTTTATTAAAGGCACAGCAAAGAATGTAATTTGCAGATAATACAAAATTACAACTACAAAGGATAATATCACAATATTGGACATTGTATAATTGACTAAATGCATGATGGAAAAAATTTGCTTTTCTTGCAACTCAGCTATTACCTAGTGGGGCATACAGAAAGACAGGTAGTTAAATCTGGAAGTCAGGTAATTCAAATCCTTCAACCTTGTCAAATTGTAATTTGATTTATAAAAGTTTTGCAAAATTGTCCTCTTACTATGGTGAGCAGTTGTCTTTCATACCGTAACTTAAAATAGGAAAGATATTTTGAAACATGAAAGAATGAAAATCCCAAGATATTGAGGACTACAGGCAGAATGTCTAAAACTATGGCAGTGCTTTTGAGATATACATATTCTTGTAAGAAAATATATAATTTTGGGGAAGAATTTATATAACATACTTCAAAATTTGCAATTGCAGTTACAAGCTGTCTATTGTTTATTTCACATTAGGAGTCAGTCTAAGCTTAGCTTAGCATTTTTCTACTACTCCAAATGCAAAAAGCTGTGGACAATAAAATCAAATAAATAAACACAAATAAATGCAGAAAGTAACTCCTCCTAAAACCTTGCAACTTAGATCGATGTTGCGGTCACCCAGCTGGTGGGGGAG